>PVLD010016653.1:0-44266 GCA_004027595.1 Dinomys branickii | reverse complement strand
ATTCGAGAAATGCAAATAAAAACAACATCGAGATTTCATCTCACCCCAGTAAGACTGGCCAGTATGAAAAAATCATCCAATAACAGATGCTGGCGAGGCTGTGGAGAAGTAGGGACTCTATTACACTGCTGGTGGGAATGCAGACTGGTGCAACCACTGTGGAGAGCCGTTTGGAGATTTCTCAGCAAACTAGGTCTAGCGGTTCCATTCAAACCAGCTATTCCCCTTCTGGGTATTTTCCCAGAAGATCTGAAAACATCATATCACTCTGATATATGTGCACCCATTTTTATAGCAGCACAATTTGTAATAGCTAAAATGTGGAAGCAACCCAAGTGTCCATCCACAGAAGACTGGATTAAAAAATTGTGGCATTTTTATATAATGGAATATTATTCAGCTATAAAGAAAGACAGTTTTGGGAACTTTGTAGGCAAGTGGTCAAAACTGGAGTCCATACTCATAAGTGAAATAAACCAGCGATACATGTGCAGGCAATGTATTGTATCACTGGTGTAAGAACCCAAGCGTGGGAATATAAACTAAGAGACATGAAGGAAATCTGTTCAAAAACAAAGAACAGATGGGATGAGGGAAAGGAGAAAAGAAAGACAGAAATGTATGTATGTATATATGAATATACATATATGCAGGAGGGCTAACATGGTTCTACTATTGTATTATATCACTTAATGCTAAGGAGTAATTGATGACGGGTTATTTGATCAATATTGTATGTCTCTATGTGTTATCCTGAACACACACTTCGAAGATATCAATATGCAAAACAGCAACTATTGGTGGTTTTTGTTGTTGTTGTTGTTGTTGTTGTTGTTTGCCTGTTTTGTTTTCTGTCTTTGGATGTTTAGTTTTTGTGTTTTTCTGTCGTTGAGAAGATTAATTGTCTGACCAATTTTGCATGTCTGTATATGGGTTCATATATTTGCACTTCGAAGATATCAATGGATAAAGCAATAACCACTGTTGAGACCATGTCACCTTGTTTATAGATCAGTTGTGATTGTACTATTTTTTATGCTAATTGGTGTCTGTTTGTTAATATGTTTTTGTACTTTTATTTTTTTTTAATTAAAAAAAAAAGAAGAGGGAAAGAATACATTTTGCTGTTTCTAATCACCTAGTGTATGGTGACAGGTTACAGTGTGTTATGAAGCAAATACATCAATTTCGTAGGATTTCTTCTCTTTCCCATGAAGAAGTAAGTTGCTTATAGTCACTTAGTGGCCAGGCAGAGACTTGACCTGAACGTGAGTGTGTCAGAACCAAAGCCTGTTCTCTTACTCAGCCAGTAGGACCAGGGTGGGGCTAGGATCTTGGAATAGTTCCAAGCACCTCTGCTCCCAAGAACTGCTGTGGATGAGGGTGGAACATGCGTGGGGTCCCTGGGTTTGTCACCCACAAGTATGCAATGTAGGAAGTTTCCAGTGCCCCAGAAGCCTAAGGAGGAAGCATCTTTAGAAAAGGTAACCAATGGTCCCATTCTGCCTGTTCCCTAGGGGTGTCCTGGACATAGATGGAGCACTATTACCAGGACAGGGCTGGGGATATAGCTCAGTGGAATAAGCGCTTGCCTAGCAAGCGCAGGGTGCTGAGTTCGATCCCCAGTACCGCCAAAAAAAAAAAAATTTCTTTATACCAGGACAGCCCTCCAAAAACATGGCAGTTGGCCACCTCCCTTTAGGAGACACAGGAAAGAACAAGAGCACAGGTCACGGGGGGGACAGGCATCTTGAGAAAGCCAACTCAGGGAAGGACAGCAATGTAACTTTTCACTGTTTCAATCCTCATAGCACTGTTTTCCTTGTTGAAATTCATTCAACAGGTTTGAAGCACTTGCAGCATGCATGTGGGAGACATCTGGTCTTTCTGTTCATGTATCAGAGTCCAGCTATTGGCACTGGTGTTTTCAGGGTATTCTCAGAAGCTGGAGCAGCTGCACTCACACAGGGCTGGACAGATATGGACAGTGAGCCAATGCCAGGACAGAACCACAGCCATGTTCTCCAGGCTGCTACTTACCACTGTAGCCTGGTGTGATTGGCAGCTGTCTCAGAAGATCTTGGAAGACTCCATGACTTTGCTCTGTGTTAATGAAGGAGGGGGAAAAGAAATCACCTTATCAAAAATTCCTACCTCAAAAACTTACTGCTTGCATGCCAGAAAACATGGGAGAAGAGTGACCTTACCAGGGGCTGAAACTGAGAGGCAGTGCCACCATCTCACTCAAAGCCAGCAAAGAGAGATGGTTTCAGTTACAACGAACACAGGGCTCATTACCTTTTATGTTATCTTAGATAACAGATATACAGATTACTGCCCATGAACATCTCCCTTCCTTGGCAGGCTCCTTCCACCCACTCATCCTTCTATCCACCCATCCATTCACCCACCCATCCATCCATCCATCCATCCATCCATTTATCCATCCAACATTTGTGAACTATATGCACACTACAGCAGTAAATGTGACAGAAATTGGGAATATAAAGATAAGCAAGACCCAGAAGCCCCCACATAGGGCTCATACATGTTGGGGGAGGAGAGAGATGAGGTTCCCACATCTGCATAGCCCTTTCTTTACCCAGTGGTAAGTTCTGCCACCACCGCCTTTGCCTTCAGAACATTTGGCAATGTCTGGAAACATTTCTCATTGTCATAAATGGGGGCACGAACTGGCAATGGTATCTAATAGGTAGCATGCTACTAAGCATGCTATGATTCTCAAGACAGACACAAAAAACAATCAGAGTAAGTTATGACTTGAAGGGATCGGAAAGTCCCCAAAAGTTGACATAGCATCCAAGGGGAATAGCAGAGGGTGGTGGGAGTCTACTACCAGTTTATGTGGATGCTCTGTTTGGGGCAAGACCCCTTCCTACTTCAGGCATCAGCAGTGGACTCCTCACTTCAACTTGTCCAGGCTCTGCCTCTGAATCCTGTGGGTGCTGTCATCTCCTGTTCCACTAAGCCAGTTGGTCTCCTTGAAGCAGTACTCAAACAGACTGGGAGATGGGGCCTCTGTGTAGAACGGAGGGCCACAACCTGGGGCTATTGGCAGTGATGGGAGTTGCTAAAGGAGTTCTGCCCCATCACGCCAGAAACAGTAAGGCTGGGACCACGTCTGGGCTGATAAAACCCCTGGCATCAAGGGCCTGGATCCTGAGAGGTGCTGGTGCAAGAGTCAGTCAGACCAGGCAGCAAGTGTGTGCCCAGCACCACCACCGGCTGACCAAGAGCTGTTCTCAAAGCCTTCCATGCACTAACTTAGCACAGCTGCTTAATAGCCTTATGACACACCTTTTTCCAGAGGAGGGTCAGACATATAGCAAAGACTGGCTATGCATGGCTTAGGGAACTTCTCTCTTCTCTAATCCCCACAGCTTCCCTAGGGGTGAGTACCCAAGTTACAGATAAGAAAAGTAAAACACCCTGACATGAAGTGATTTGCTTGAAGATTTTGGTGTAAAAGTGGACATGAATGGGTGACTCTCAGGGACAGGATATGTTGCCCCGAAGTGTGATCCTAGAGTGGGACCCAGAGCCAGGCCTACCTAGAGGAGGCGGGAAGGGAAGAGCATGCAGCCATAGTGCCCTGGGGGAGGGAGGCAGGACAGGAGTCCTTCCCCACCGCCCCATGCTCACCTCACCTGCTCTCATCTGGGTGCCTGGATCACTGCCCCAACCCTGTCTCTAGGCTTCCCACCAGCCTTTGTGAGCTCATCCAGGGTGGGGCACGCTGATGGGGCCCCAGAGCTGGCCCCTCCCCTTCTCTTTCAGTGTGACCTCAGAAGTGGGGCTCCAGGGGGCAGGTCCCCAGAAGAACTTGGGCCAAGAAATTTGGCAGTGCTCCCCTGAGCCTCACGCAGCCCAGCCCCAGGTGCAAATCCAGACATTTTTCCCAATACACATCTGGCCTCAGAACCTTAGAACTGTCTTCACATCCACCTCCCTGGGGTGTGTGTGTGGTAGGATGTGGGGGTTCTGCTGGGAGTACAGACACTGAAGAAGCGGCAGGAACAGTCTCTGTCCCTAGTGGCCCACAGAGGGTAGAATGCTGGCAACTGAGTCAGCCAAAAGCAGAGCTGTGTGAGGGCCAGCAGGAGCCAGAGAGAGCCAGGAGAGGAGTTGAGGCCTTGAGTCCCCAGTGACTTCCAAAGAGAGGCACTTCCCTGGGCCTAGCAATCCACCCCCTGAAGATTGATCCCAGGTTCTTCACACTGTGCTCTATACCCCTAATTCTTTTTTTTTTTTTTCGGTACTGGGGATCGAACTCAGGACCCTGCGCTTGCTAGGCAAGCGCTTATTCCACTGAGCTATATCCCCAGCCCTCTATACCCCTAATTCTTTTTTAAAAATGAAAAAATTTTTTTGACACAGGATCTCTCTGAATTGCTTATTTTCTGATTGGGCTCAAAATTGCAATCCTCCTGCCTCAGCCTCCCAGATTTCTGGGATTACAGGCATGTGCTGCTGCATCAGGCAGCCCCTGCTATCCCCCTTCTTGTCTCCTATTTGAGAGTCCAGATTTTTCAGGAGCTTAGGACCTGCGAAGGAGCAACGCACCGAAACGAAGGCATGCTGGGGAGGCTGAGTCATGCTTCTTTCTAACCATCTCCATTCTATAGGAGCAGAGGAGGCCTACACCTTTCTCTCACTAAATTGAAACCCACCATGCCAACACTGTGTGAACCAGAAACGGAATGAATGGCCTTACAGGCAGCTGGCTGCAGTTCCTGCCTTTATGGAGAAGGGAAGAGAGGGTGGTGGCACTCGGGTACTTTCCAGTGCATAGATCTCAAGTCTGCTGAAAGCACGGCCCACACTTCTCCATCTCTGCTCTCTCAGATGAATGCAGGTGGAGGCAGGCACCTCTTATATTCCTCTTAGCGTCCTGGACCTCAGCGCAGGCCTTCGGGAGACTCTAGATCCAGCTTGCAGGGCGCACTAGGGATAGTGTCTGGAAGAAATCAAAAGCTCTGGACATGCAGTGTCACATGCCTACCAGGGTGCCAGAGGGGAAGGAACCACCCCCGGCCTTCACAAGTCTCAGTGACTTTCAGTTGGGTGCAGCAGAGTAGTCATTCTATGTATCTGCCTTCTCTCTGCATGTCTGACCACTTCGCTCCCACTTGAAGGGAGAGGACACTGTGATCTTCGATGGAGCCTCGGTTCCCAGCAATGAAGGGGTAGACTTGTTGAAATGACTGTTAATAAATTATATACCACCTATGCAGGGACCTGGAAGTCAGTCTCCATGTGAGACAGTATGGAGGAGGAGGTCGGTAATGATCCGGCTATAATTCTGTTTGCAAATCCGGCATGGGGGGTTTAAAAAAAAATCTGAGCCACATGAGATCCAGGGTTTTACTTTATTAGACATCTGTGAAGACAAAGAGTTTTCAGATACAATCCTGCCCAGTTGTGAACTGCTGCAAAGTTCTGTGAAGTATGGATTTATCTTGTGAACAAGACCCCCCATGGCAGAGAGTTTAGAATACAGTTCCATATTTCAAGCAAATGAGAGGTCTTAGTGATATTATGGCCAACAACTTTTATACTAGTCATCCACATAAGCCATTCCCCAGCGTACATATGCAGCTTAATCACAGCGGTTACATCTCTAAGTGTGAAATTCGATCTTCAACTAATAATGCATTTTGACTCCTGTTTATATTGGTGCATGCGATTCATTGCTACCCTGGCAATTAACCAGACCTGGACTCTAAAAGCTAAACTTGGTCTAAATAACATTCTAAGGGTGGGGCACTCTGCATTCTAGGTTCATCTTAGCTATCACTCTGCAAAATCACTCCTATGGCTCCTCTTCTTTCCTATCATGGCTGTCCGTAACCAATCTGTCACTCGGTATGTAGTAATATGTGCTGTACATATAAAAGGCAGTTACAAAGGAAACCAACAGCCCTGCTTCCAAGAAAGGCAACTATCAGATAATATGAGTAATATTATCTTGACCAACTGCATAGCTGGTCAAGACCACAGACCTTCTAGAAACTTTCTAAGATTAGGCATATGTCCAAGTACACTTATCCAGTGCTCTTATTCTAGAGTATTTCAGTGAGGCAAAGGAGTGGACTTGGGGATTTTGTTTAAGGAGTTCGACTACAGGGCCTGCATCTTTGGGGCCAGAAGAAATTCCAGATAATTATCATCCCTTGCCCATCATCAATTTGCCAACAGTGCAGATTTCTGTAAGGTCATTTAAGAGAAATAGTAGACAAAGAGATATCCTGAATGCAATGCGGGAAGCGGTTTGCAGTAGCAGGAAAAGAGAGGGGCTTCATTCTATTACTCACACTTACACTCAGCCCAACAGAAAAGCTTGGTGTATGTACCACTTGGCTCCTCCCTTTCACTCTACTGTACACACAGCAGGCCAAGCTTTGTCTTCAGATTGACTGCTTTGCCCCCCAAGGAAAGGTCAACAACCCCACCGGATGCAAAGAGTTTTCATAGGTTTTTCTGCATAGTCCCATTGCTTATGGAACTGGGATGTTTGGTTCTCAATGTCTGGACAGGAGAATTGGTACATTATGTTCCTTTACCTATAACCTATAACCTGTGACTCTTTGGGAAGGATGCACATGTGGAAAGGTCCTGGGAAGCTGTTGATCCATGTGGTCAGAGTATTCTGATCCTCTATCTATTGCTCAGTCTTGTATTCATAGTCCATCTCTTGGCATCGGTACAAATCAATGATTAGTGAGAGCAATTTAGAAATGAAACTGGCAGCTTAAGGGCAGCAATATCAGCAACAAAAATTAAAAAGCATTTTCCTTTTTTTATAAACAAAAGCACAGTGTAGAAATAAAGATTCTGTACAAGATTCTAATATTGTATGTACATAAAATTATATTACTCATAACTAAATTGAAAAGTCCTCTTTATAGATGATAGCAACACCAAACAGGGACCCATGACGTGGAGCTTTTGAAGTAGAGTGGGCAGCAGGAGACCTCTAGCAAACACACATTGGTGCCTGGATGCAAAACCCCACAGCTCAGTTGTGGGACTCACATTCCCTAGTTCTGTGTCTTGCTCCTGTTTCACATTCTAGCAGAGAATTCTACAGCAGGCAACGTGAAAAAGAAGACACACTGAAATGAGATTTGAGATGCTATTTAAAATCTGCATATTGGCTATGATAATGGGTTTGTGAATCCAACTTGCATTCCAAGTTACTTCTCTCATTCTCCGCTCATTCATTATGCATGCCTCCAGTGATTGGAAATCAGCATGAATTCCAGCAGGTGGAAAAGACAGCTTTGAACACATAGGATGGACTGAGTCAGATTCTTGATTCTTTATCCTCAGTTGGCTCCTGAATGTTGGAGGAAACTGGCTTTGTGCAGTGGGAAGGAGAGCCTGTAGACCTGCTTCTTTCGGCAGCCCTCTTCTTGGGGCGAACTTCTTACCATCTTTTTGCTCCTCAGTACCTTCAGGTGAGGGTTCAAAGGGCCCTCCTCAGGTTGGTGCGGGCCCCCACTCCACTCACTAAGAGGACAAGGTGTGGGAGGAACCCTCTTCCCTAAGGGATTTCTGATGGAAAGACTGCAGAGTGCAGCCTGGGGTCTGTGCTTCAGCTTGAACAAAACCTAAAGTTAGTAATTCTCAAATCGCAATGGACACACAGTCACCTGTGGTATAGACAAAAAAAAAAAAAAAAAAAAATGCAGGTTCTGGTCTTCCTCTTCCAAGTTAGCTTCAGCTAAAAAGAGATCAGATCTAGGAACCTGCTCTTAACAAGCACTGAGGCAATTCTGATGCAAGCAAGCCATAGATCTGCTTTAGGGAAAAAAAAAGAAAGTTAAAATGCCCAGCTTAATCCATCATGTACAGAGTTACACATTATTTTGGAGCAAATCTGAAGAATTTGGAGCAAAGTTTAATGAAGCACTTCATGAAACAGATCCTTCTTTCCTATTTCACCAATGCATTCCTTTCACAATGTGGAAATGAATGGCCAAAACTCAGGGGAAGGGAAAGAGCAGGTGGGAGAGGGTTAATCTAAAATCAGTATGTTATCAAAGCAAAGGGCTACTCTAGACCTTTGGGTTAGGCGATATGAACAAGACAAATAGCCAGCTCACTTTTTCATGTTAAGTTCCTGCCAGGTTAACTAGAATTACGTTTGAAAACCAGGCCTTGGCGTTATATATCACAACATATGCAGTAGTTTCCCCTCAGCCACGGTTTCACTCGCTGTGGTTTCAGTTACCCACTGTCAACCACGGTCCAAAAATATAGGACAGGATATTTTGAGAGAGAGAGAGAGACTACATTCACATAAACTTTATTACCATATACTTTCATAATGTCCTATTTTTATTAGTTGTCATTGTCATTCATCTCTTGCTGAGCCTAATTTATAAACTGTACTTTCTCATAGGTATGTAAGTACAGGACAAAACATAGAAGACATAGGGCTCCATACCCTTTGTGGTTTTAGGCTGGAGACCTTGGCATGTATCCCCACAGATAAAAGGGGGTTATTGCAATTTGGGATAAATCAGCTCTTGAAAATCTATTTCCATTGCAGCAAAATTTCACCTGCTAAAAAGATAAGGTATTACCACTGCTAGGCCCCAAAATCCTAGTGGGTCAGCATGGCTTCTTCACCAAAACTCCTTGGAATTTAAATTATATGAGAACCAAAAATAGTGCCATGGTTGGCAGTCTTCTCCCACCAGCTAAAAACACTCCACACTCCCCCTGAACCACGTCTTTAATCCCGTGATGAGGGGGAGAAATTAACTGCAGATGGGTGGCATTTTATACTAACTACTATCCTAAAACAATTTAAAAGATCTCACATGAAGAGTTCCTTCTGATTTAAAAATCTCATTTCAAATCTAGAAAGATGGTAACAGGGCATCCTAAATTCTACATAACCAAGACGGCTCAAAGCAAAACTCGACCACTGTTTCAGAAAGGTACTGATTCCCTTGTTCAGTAGCTGGTTCACCACCCTGCCACTTAATGAAAACTGGCTGATCTTCTAGGATCCTTGAATTTCCTATACCCACACCTAAATCTTAATTTTGACTGTTTTTCTGACTCCAGTGTGCCAAAACAAATCTGTAGTTACTTCTTTCCCTGGTTCTTTCCATCTTTCCTGCTGAAATTCAGGTGGGCAAGGGCAAGGGTCAGGTCCAGGGAGAACAGTCAGGGGTGAGGTCAGCAGATGCAGAAGAGCTGAGTCCAAGGTGCCAGGGGATGGTGGGGAAGTGGCTAGTAATTTAAGAAGTCAATCCCCACTCTGACACTCTTTGAGGTGGCTATATCCACGGCTGTGGCCTTGATCTCGGTGTCCCCGAACTGCATGAGGGTCTGGATTTCCCTCCGGGCGGGCACCGAGGTGCCACTGGTCCCTGTGAGATCCAGGCGGAGTGTGCCGCACTTCTTCACCCCTGGGTCAGTGATGAAACTGACATTGTCGTGCTCGGCGCTATAGATGTTGATGACAATGACTAGCTGGGACGGCTTAGCTGGGGTGTAGCTCCGCTTGACGAGCTCACCCAGGGCCACAGACTGGTCGGCGGAGATGAACTTGTCGAACACATCGGTGCACCAGCGAGTGCCATCCTTGACTAGCAGCTTCTCAGGGGGGTGCTTGCCCTCCACATACCGGTTCAGCACACCCACCCCGTAGGTGAGCGGGGACCGACGCACCTTGATCACGGCGGGGTCCAGGCCGAAGAGGACAGCTCCCTTAAGGATGGTGAGGCCCACGTCTTGGGGAATGATGATCCGGCACTTGTCGCCAAAGGCAGCATGCACAGCCTGCTGCAGGAGGGGCGCCTCGGCAAAGCCGCCCACCAGGAAGAGGAACTTGACTGTGGATACCTCAGGCTTCTGGAACAGGTCCCCTGAAAGGGAGGGGAAGGGAGAAGGTCATGTCACCAAAACCCGACAAGCAAGGGAAACTGAGCTGCCTGGGTCCGTGGGGGTGAGGGAAACCTCGTGAGCCAACTGAGCTCGTTGAACTAAGCTTTTGTACTGATCTTCTGAAGAAGAAGAGTCTTCAGGCCAGTCTGCTCAGGAATGAGGGCAGGGGCTGCTACTAAGTAGAATCCCACTTTGACAGACAGGCGCTAGGCATGTTAAGAACTGGTTATGCATAAAGGAATATCCTCCCAATTTGTGGTTCCATTAAGTAGCTCAGGCTGGCTGTTATGAACAGGATACTCTGATTTTCATAAAAATCTCACCCTACCCCGAGGCATTCTCATTTGGTAGGTGAGGGGTGAGAAGAAGATGAGGGGTTTGGATACTAAAAATTTCCAGTGAGTCACTGTGTGTCCCTGGGTAAGGGCCACGGACTCAGCAGGATGACCGGATCCTGTCTGTCCTCATTGCGAGACCTTCCTCTGGTTCACAGGCCAGTTCCTTCTCTCCTAGCAGGGACGGATTCCTGATTTTGCAGATGAGATACATGCCCTGGGGCCTGTCCTCTAAGGTGATGCACCTTTAGAACTCCCAACCCTTTGAGGCCAAAGTAAAGCCAAGGTGAGGAGAGGGACCCAGGGCCCGTGCCCAGCAACCTCCCTCACACATGCCCAAGTCCTACCCACTCCTGCAGGGCCCAGGCCTGTGGCTCCCCTGTAGCCTCTGCCAATCCAACTGCAAAGGTACTGGTTGGTGACACTGGGCAAGTCGGTATCCATTCTCAGCTCTGCTTCAAATAGGCAAATCCTGGATGATACTTACGAAGGTGCTCAATGATGCTGTCAATAGTTGGCTTAAAAAGGGCATTCATGGCATCGGGACTCATCCTCAGCATCCCCTGGGAGGACCACTTCACGAAGTCCACACTGTGGGAGGATGGCACATAAAGGACCAAAATGAGTGTCTACACAATCCCGGGCTTGTCCACACAGCAATGTACCGTGGGTGTCAGGACACCTGTCACATCACTGGGGTAGAAATGGGTCTCAAGATCAGAAGCACGAGGAAATCCCCAAACTGCCAGGACCTGGACCTCGGAAGTCCAGGAATAAGGCACAACCTTTTCTATTTCTCTTCTCTGTAGCTGACCTTCCCCTGGGATAGTGGAAGCCAAAGTCTAGTGCAAGAGGCAAGGAGATAAACAGAAGGAACTCTCTGTCTTCTGAAGGAGTCATGTTTTGAATCCAATGAAAACTAAAGGCTCATACGATGCATTTTCTTATGGTCACATAAGAGAGAGAGGTGCGCGAGCAGCTGCATCTCCTCCAACCTCCAGGTACCCGCTGCCCAGAGGCAGCAGGTAGACCAAAGCGAGCCCTGTATGGGGAGCTGCGTGGCTGGACTCTGTTGTCTCTGAGCCTGGTCTTCTCATATCCAAGTCAGGGAGAACAGCACTTGCCTCACCTCACAGGGGAAATTCTAAGGATTGAGTTAAGTGGCAGTGAAAACATTTGGTATTTATCACACAAACCTGCAGGATGTACACAGACTGTTATGAAGGTGAGGGACCAAGCAAGTGGTATGTGCCTAAGTCCCTGCAGCAAAGCGCACAATAGGTGTTTCCCAGCAACACAGCCTGACCTGCTGGCTCTCCCCAACCAGGACTTTTGTCCACTGCATAGGCCAAGAGATAACATGGCGTTCTATGAGCGACCCCACGACTATGGCCAGTGTCTTTAGTAGGGGAGGTAGCAGGTCCCTGGAACTGTGCAGGTAGGACTTGGGGTTCCATATAGAGGGCAGGTACTCTGTGCAGGAGAGATCAATGAGGCAAAGATAAGAGAGATCAATGAGGCCCGGTAAGAGAGCCTGGTTTAGGGAGAAGATCTGGAATCAAATCTACTTTGCTTCCCTTTGAAAGGAACCAGGGATTCTTAGAGAAATGGTTGATTCCAGGTCTGGGGTAGGAAATGCACACAATGAGCCAGGAGCATCCTCATATACTAGAAGACAAAGACTTTGTCAGAGACTTGTCTATGTTAAAGGCACTCAGAGCCAACTTGAAGAGGACACTACTGTCCGAACAGACCAATCTGAGCATTAATAAGGACGCAACTGCCATGATTTTAAGTACATCAAACACGCTAAGTCCTTGAATTCTTACTGATATTGTCCTTGCCCTTTCACAAGATAAAACTCATTAACTATTTGGATGACACTAGGAAATAATTTTTTTAACTTAAAATTGGAGAAGAATCAACCACTTCTTTCTCCTATATGACCCACTTACCTCTTTCCTGTATGAACTACACTCCAGAGCAACTAAACCTACAGGGAAAACTATTTCTAAAGGATGATTCCAGCTACTCTAAATGAAGAAGTGACAATTTCCTCAATCTAGTTGTAATTTAAAATGACAGCCATGCAGCCACCCTGAATGAATTAACAGGCATTAATTAATTAATGACCATCAGCGGACACTAACATCACAAAACAGAAGAGACAAGCAGACATCATATGTCCTCCCATATGAGACAACAGGGAGTACTGCCACTTATTGGGTAAATGTGCCAAACATTTAACCTTGACTCCAATTAAATCTCAAAATCAATCTATCAACTTGCAAAAACATAACAGGAGACCGAAGAACATGTTATAGGACACCACGGGGATTGAGTGAGCAAGACTCAGGCTGTCGGAATCTCCTAAAATCACTCAATTTTGTCAATACATTGTGAAGGAAAAAGAGAAGGGGAAGCTACGGATTGAGTGGGTCTTGGGAAACCTATCAAATAATTGCACCATTGGATGATGACACAAACTAAAAAATATTATATTAGACAACTGGAAGATACTTTAATGTTATTAAACTGGACATTTGATGATAGTTGAATAATTATTAATTTTTAAGTGTGATATATTACTATTCAGCTTAAAATTTAAAATGTGCTTCCTTTAGAATAACAGGCCGGTATGTTTACAGATTCGGTGATAATCTAGCTGAGATCTGCTTTAAAATAATTAGGGGGTGAAATTCAGACTGGCTGGCACCTGACAGTCACTGAAGCTGGATGACAGAGCTGCAGTCTCCAGTATAGAAAAGTTATTAGAAAAAAGTAACTATGGACATGACAGGTTTGCATGTGTTTGACTGTAGTAATATATTCCTGTGTTTATCAGAAACAATTTTTAAATCTCTTCAAAAACTATTGTTTTTTCCCTATTACTTTAAAAACAATCAGCTTCTGCCTATATTCCAAAGCATTCATTTTGCAACAAACTGAGCTACAAATACTTGCTTGCAGCCACAAGACTCAGAAACCAGAAACCCAGTTTCCCATGGAATCCATGCAACAAATATCTACCGAGAACCTGGGGCAATGCCCAAACTTAACTTCTTTGCTTTCTTTATAACGCTTCTATTTCTCAGTAACATACAGATCATACTTCCCAAGTCTCAGACACTGTGTGAAGCACCTAACATGCATGAATTCATTTCACCCTCACAAGGGCCCCTTTGAGGTAAGTGGATTTATTATCTCATTTTCCAGATGACAGAAATTATTATAGGAACAGAGACACCAAGGCACTTGCCCAAGATCACATAGCAAATGTAAGAGTGGAACTCAGAGTCTATACCAAGACTGGAACTCAGAGTCTATGCCCACCTCCTCCCTCCCACCAATACAACTGACCCCAGGCTGTCCTGACTCTAGGGTGAGCCCGACTCACTTGCTCCTCCTCAAGGCATGCTCCACGCTGTGCCCGCGGAACTTCTTGTAGTAATCGATGAAGGAGAACGGCAGGGTAATGTTCAGTGGGTTGGTTCTGTCTGGGGCAGCCGCTCTTTTGCGGGACTCAAATGCGATCATCAAGTCGACCCAGGCTGCAGGCCGTTTGATTTTGAACTGCTCGATAAAATCTTCTCCAAATATTTTACACAGAAGTTTTTCAAATTCATAGTCTACTCCCAAGGATCCATAGGGTCCACCTGAATAGAGAACGAAATGGGAGCCCAGGCTGTTAAAAACCATGCAAAACTGAATCCAAACTCCCAGAGACAGGCCTGCCCTGTGTTTTTCTCCAAAGCACAGTGAAGTGCAACTCGGGCCCACTTAGCAAGCAGGCTGCGGGGAAAGGTTCAGGTCCCTTAGTTTCTTCTCTTTCCATGTAGAGAAACTTTTCCTACAGGAATCTCTTGTAACACTCTGTTTAAAATCAATCACACAAATAAGAGTAACACCTTCAGCTAGCGAGCAGAATCATGGTATCGCCACCCAGCAAATCCACGGGCAGAGTCGGGGCTATCCCCAGGCCTGTCTAGTCCCTGTGCACCCTCGCTATTCTTTGCTCTGAACTCCCTTGCCCAGACTCACTTGATGTCAAAACTCAAGTGGCGTGTATTGGAAAGAACATGTAACTGCATTTTGCTTTCCAATTTTCAACAGGCACTAGCGTCCTCCAGCACCTACAATCCCAGATGCTGGTAACACGGAGAAAGGAAGGAATCTGAAGTGAGTGACATGGAGTCCTCTAGAAAGGGCATAATATGAGAGAGCTAGCCATGCAGGGCTCACCTGTTGCCTTATACAGTTCCTTCAGGTGTCCCTCCGGTAACCGTATCTGATGGACTGTCAGGTCCACGGTGCCTCCACCACTGTCCACAACCACATACTTGTCACCTGGTGCAAAAACAGCCAACCTTCACATGGACCCCTGTCGATCCCATCCAACTCAAGTTTGTGGGTGATAATTTGGTACCCCCAGCTAAGGATCATCAACACTACTCATTAGCACAGTGGATTTTCTAGTTAGCAGCACAGTAGGACATTTACAACTAAAGAGAATGCAGTCTTGTCTGCGCATTCATGTCACACAATGCTGTATACCTGGCACATCCCATTACCTGCTGTTAGCACAAATAGGATTTACTACAGGACTGGGGGGTTCCAAATTCTTTCTTGGAAAGAGTCTATATGATTTTGCAGCTTGCAAAAGTGCGGCTCCCAAAAGGGCTCTTTACCTGGGCAAAAGGCCTTAAAAAACCCAGGGATCTGAACATTTTCCAGAAGTACAAATGGAACAAATTAGTACGCATTTTTGCCATCAGCATTTAAAAAAAAAATCCAGCAAGGGCAAAGGACATTTAAGGACGCTACCTTCCTCCAGCTCAGACCAGATCTCTCCTATGACATTCTCCACCAAAAAGGTCCGACTCTGTCGATTACGCCGTATGTGTTCCTTCGCTAGTTGCCAACAGAAAGAAAATGACGACAGGTGAGAAAGCATGAGAAAGCGGACAGTAATCTGCAGTCAGTGGAGGCAATAGCATGAGGAGGGTTAGGGATGGAACATCCACAGATGCCCGAGCACACGATTAAAACATGTAACGTCAGCAGTCACAAAGCCAGTTCTTCCAAGAGAAAGGAGCTCTTCCTACCGCCCTCATCTGTTATTTGCCTGGCAGCTCTGGCCTGTGTCCAGCTGAAAAGCCAGCCTTGATGAGATTCCCTCCCCTGGTGACATTCTTTGAGGAATGGGTTAATAAAACCAGCCAATCTCCCAGCTATGCTGACCCAGGGAGAAAGCTGTGTGCCAAGAAGCTCGCAGTGCAACTAAAATATTTCACATCAAGAAACTTATGTTCAGTGCGAGGAATGTGGGGTATGTTTTTCTAATCTGGATCCTGGTTCCTTGGATTAGGAGCCATTTCCTGACTCTTGTTGAAGTCAATGTTCTCTTCAGCCACAAGGTGGCGATTCAGCCGCAAGGCAGCATCTGAACCTAACAAAGGCCAGCACTGCCTTGCTCTTACATCCTGGAGCCAATCTCCGCTTGAGTCCATATCGCTGCTGTGGTTTGGGGAGCAGAGATGCCTGTGAGGAGGACAGGGTGTAAATCACCGTCCTTATATGCAGATGAGGAAACTGGGTCAGGCAAAGTGCAGGGACTTGCAGGTCCCACAGCTCATCCTGCAGCCAGCAAGCCCAAAACTAAACCCTCAGACCACAGACTCTCATCCTCCCTAGTGGCAGTCTCTGGGATCTGACCACAAAGGACACCATGAGCACCTCAGATGGCCCTCAGCACACGCTCCAGAGTCCCCCACGGGCCCGCCCCTTCAGGCACAGCCCTTCCAATTAGAAAAGCAAGGCTGACATCAGAGTGCGCGCCTCCCTGCCACATGGAGGGGTGGTGGCCAATTATTTGAAAATTTGAGAAAACAAAAAGTCCTCCTGAGAACGAGCAGACAGCAGCAGATCCCACAAGCCTCGGGACACAGACACAGAGCAGCATGTGGGGAAGTGGGGGTCTGCAAAAGGAGGAAACTTTAAACTAAGCTCCTGGGCAAGGCTAGCGCTCAAAAGCAGATTCCCCCTAAAATGTGAGCATTGTACTTACAGAGGATGCACAAGAGCTATGCTACAATTAGCTGGCTCTGGCATGAATTGCTGTTTACAAATAACGGAATTAGCATGTAAGATATGGGCCTGATCTTTCTCCCTCTTTCTTTTCCCAATGAAAACAGAGGAAAATAGAAATTTATATATTATCCTGAGTACTTGAAGCATTGATGCATTTGATTAAGGTAGCAGTAAGTCTAGCTCCACCCCCTTTAAGGAGGCTGAGCACTGCTAGAAAATGCCTAATCCACCTTGCAGAGTCAAAGGGAGGCCTGTTTCCATTTATTCTAGGAAAATCAGGTCTAAAGTGCTAACTAACACAGCACCTGGCAGGAAGGGCCACAGTCTAGTGACAAGCAAACAGCCACAGCCTCGCAGCTGAGGTTTCCAGACTGCTAACTCTAAGGATTAAAACGCAAAGAGGCAGCACCTAGGGCAGAGTTATTCCTGTGAGGAAGACAAAGGGCCTAAAGAAGAACCCAGCCCCTGTAGAGACAGTAATGGGCGTCTGCTCAGGGTAAGCCTAGGCCCAGGGCCTCCAGGAGCACACACTCAGTCTTCCAGTGTGGGGACGCAGAGAAATCTGGGGACAAGTTGGTGGGATTAGAGGAGGGAGAAGATCCTCACAGATGTCTTCCCTCCCCTCCTCCTGGACTGGGGCCTTTTAGGGCAGCATGCAAGTGGGCACAGGAGACAGGAGGGTCTCTACCCACCAAGCCTTCATCTGGGAATAGAGCAGAACTCGGTGCCATGCTACACAGCCCCTCACAGGGCTCCCCATTAACATCCTTGCTCATGGTGGTACTGTGACCTGAGCTAGCCTGTCTGCAAAGTCTGGAGCCCTGCATGCCAGGAAAAGAGTTCTGGGCATGAAGACTGTGATCAACTTGCACACAGGTGAGTATGGGAGAAAAAAAGCTCTGTCTTTTTCTTCTTACAGCTAAATGAACATCCCTAGGTCAGAACAAATCAGCCCAATTCCTCTGAATTTTAAACTCTCCTCTAAAACACACAATGAGCTCATTACACACACACACACACACACACACACACACACACGCACAGAGCAGCCCCCAGGAGTGAGTGAGTCAGCAGTAAATCAACAGTCTTAATGGAGGAATTAATAACAACCAAATGGGACCAGATTAAGAATCAGTTAATAAGCAAGAAAGATTAAGAGCCTAACAGGGTGACGGCCAAGGGCTGCTCTCTTGGGCCACCCTCAGGTTCACAGTGGGTGATAAGCCAGAATGACCACTGTTTAGTTCCATGACCACTGTTTAGCTCCTCCTTGAGGAGCCCTCCCTCCTCTCACCCCACCAGCTTGTCCCCAGATTTCTCTGCGTCCCCACACTGGAAGCCCGAGTCTGGGTAGGGGGCTAAGCACAAAGGCTCTTCAAGCCAACCTCTTCCTGGAGTATCTCAATTCTTCCTTACGGCACTAAGTCTTACAACATCATGAGGAATAGAAACATCCGGAGCTTTGGAGGGGCTGAGCGGAGGCAGGGAGGGAGACAGAGAGCAGAGGTACCCTGTGCAAACCCCGCTCCTACTGTGTCACTGGCGCTGTACCCATTGACCACCGCCTTGCTGCTCAGCTCGATCATCTGGTGCAGCCTCAGCTTCCGGCAGTAGATGGAGGCCGCCTCGGGCTCCAAGGCGATGATGAGCTGCTCGGAGCTGTCTGGGGAGGCCAAGCCCGCCTGGAAGGAAGAGCAGAGACTGAGCGTCCTTGCTCCCTGGCAAGTCCCCTCTGAGACGCCCATGCCTCGGGTGGAGCACTGCCAAGGAAGGGACACTCAAGCTCCTGGGGGACACTCCTTCCTCAGCCCTCTGCAGAGCTTCACATCAGGGTGATCAGGGGCCGGGCCATAAACTTCTCAGAGTGGTCCCCAAAATGTACAAGTGCTCTCCAGAAACACAAGGCTTTCTGGGCCCGGGCCTCCTGCACTTGGGGGTTTGCTGAGCCCAGAAATAAGAAGCAATGGGGAAGAGGCAGGGAGATTATGTACCGGGGGGTCCAGTGCTGATGCGGTGGATGGACAGAATTGCAACTACCCGAAAACTCTGAAAATCACCACAAGACAGAAGACAAAACTATCTGTTCCCAGTGGCAGGGAGCCATGTGATCTGACCGAGACCAAGCAAACCCCAGCCTTGCTGGGGCCCAGCTAGGCAAGCATCTGACTGTGCGGGAAGGGGACCTGGGAGGGTCCTCCCGTTGGTCTGCTGGGGGTGACGTAGGAGCAGGGGCTCCTGGAGAAAGGCCCTCCTCAAATCCCACAGAGCCCCTAATTTTCTAGAATGTGGGTAGACAGTCAGCTGAAAGGTATTTTATTCAATGCTTTTATCCCTTTAATAATTCTGTATTACACACATTTATCACATAGAATAAATATCATTAATATCCCCAAGTTCCCATCTTTGGCCTCCATAAGCAAACATTTGAGTCCTCAGAATGTAGGAAGCAGAAATGCTTCTGCTCTCTGACACGTGCCCTATCTCAGTCACAGCCTCTCCAGGCTCTAAGCAGGAGGCCCCAGGACCACCCTTCCGAGGTGCTTAAGAGAAATGGGCCTTGGCCTGCAACTGGGTCCCTGCCCACTTCCCACAGCCCAGGGCTGGAACAGGCCTTGCTGTACAGGCCGTTCGGCTGCAGGGGGTCTCCCTTCCACCATCATGATGGAATCTACAGCGGTTTCCATCACCACTGTACTACTACCTTGTGCCTGTTTCCTAGGAAACCTAGAGATACTTCCCTGGTGCCACATCTACTTTGGGGGAGGACACCAGACCTGAGTTTGGTGGAGTTTTCTCATAAACCAGGACAGAAAGATTCCTAACATGACACAGGCACAAATATGTTTCTCAGCAGCAGGAGCTGGGCTTGAGCCATGTGCAGAGAGGCCTAAGAAGGTCTAGCTGGAGTCAGGTCAGAATATCAGAAAAGTGATAGACCTCCTAGGTCTTGCATTCAATTCCTTCTCTTAGTGTAGAAAGATGCCAAGACACAAGAAGGAGATGACCAGCTGTTCTACTTTGCTAAGGGCCAAGGGACTTCCTGGAATGCAAGATTTTCACTGCTAAATGGAACACGGTCCTGCTCAACGTGTCCAGCCTGTAGGTGGCTGTACCAGTACAGCATGGGTCCTTGAATCCTGCAGTGCAAGCTCTTTAAGTCACTCTCAGCTCTCCTGTTCTGAGTCCAGTTACCAAGGAAGAGCCTAGACTTGGTACTTTGAGAAAACTTCCAGTGCCTCCTTGATGGTTTAGATGTACCATCTCTTCATCCATTGGCTCCAAGGCAGTATCAGATGCTCTTCTACCTGAACAAGCATCCCGAAGTTCTCCACAACAACCACACCCAAAATAACCATTATTTATGTCTTAATGAGATACCAGCAAGTGACTGAAAATCTTCACTTTGCAAATACTAATCCCTCCCCACAAGACTCAGAAGGTTCTGAAAAGTAGAGTTTATAAAAACCACAGGAAACCAATCCACATCCTGCACAATCCACAAGGAGCCCCCTTCTCACTGCACAGTATCCTCGGCTCCAGCCAGTCAGAAGGGCAGTGTCAATGTTCACCAGTCTGGTCTACAGATAAAACAGATGAGTCTTCCCTAAATGACATTGGTCAGCAGGCCATAGATTCAGGCATAGAAAGATTTTCCACTGCACCCTGTTCAAGCAACTAAAAGTTCCCTTTTCTGGGCTTCACTTTTGCCCAGGATCACAGCAGACATCCTTAGCAGAAAGACAGCTGAAAGTTGAGGTGCCCAGCAAAACAGGACATGGACATGTGAAGCACCCTGGGAATGGAAAAACCTCTGAACGTGAGTCCCAGGAATCCCTGCAGAAGAAATCCAAATACAGACTATGAGGATCTTCCTGGGTTTGTAGCTTCAAGGACCTCCTTGGGTGAGCAATGAGGAAATACTGTCTTCAGAGGAAAAGTACAAGAGCCTCTTTCAAAGCTCAGATTAGAAAGTACCATGGGAGAGGGGAAGCACAGCCCCAGGACAGACCCTAAGGACTCAGAGTGAAAGGAGGCAAGCAAAGACCACAAGGACTCAAAAGCCATTCTTATTCTTATCACATCTCGCTAGGCTATCACCTGACCAAAGAGGCTGCTCCATGCCAACAGGAGCCACCTGAGCTTGGGTCATGGTACAGGAACAAGGACGGAGAAAGGACTCAACATGAGTGGAATGAGTGCTTCATTCCACTACCAACCCTGTTCCTGAGAGTCTGTGCAAGAACTCTGACTTAGGTGGGAAATATTTATATGGAAAAATCAAGAAGTTCAGAATATGAAGAGGCTTGAGTGAAATGACACAGTTGGAGGCCACCTGAGTGTGCTGGCATGTGCCTGACAATCCTGAAGGATAGCTCTTCTCACTGGCAAGCTCTCACATCTTGACACACCCAAAATGACCCAAGTCCTCCCCCAAAGCACAGGCTCTCCACTACAGGGGGAAACCTTTCATCTGCCCCTCCCCAACAGGCTGGCCTTGACTACACAGCAAAAGTTCTGTCCCATTTCCGCAGAAGGCTCCCCACAGCACCCAAGAGAAGATGCAGGAGGGGAGGGACTGGGGAGGTTGAAGAATACCCTACTCCAGAGGGGAAGAAGCAGTCATATGAGAGAGAGGCCCAGGCAGTGTCTGGGAGAGCCAGGACAAAATAATCATGCCCCTTTCCTGGACCCAGCCCTTGTCACGCTTTCCAATGAGATTGAGGTGCTGTGTTCCCACCGGTAAAAGCCCATGGAGCTATAGTGGAGAGTGTGGGGTGCAGGGCAGTGTGGAGAGAGGAAGCAGCTGGCTCTGTGCAAATTCTATCTCCTCAAGAAGAGTCTCAGAGCTACTTGAGGACTTCAAGAACAGGAAAAAATGCAAAAGAATCTTCCAGACTCCCAAAATCCCAGATGTCTTATCTCTGGCAGGCAATGCTGTGCTTGGAAGTGTGAGCTTTGTTTCTGTACAAACACTCCCAGACTTCGACAGCAGCCCTCCAGCCTCAGAAGACCTGTGGGTCTATTTGCCTGAGATCAGGCCAGGGTCAACTACAGCAGGCCATTTTTCTGATTTTGCCAACTCTGCCTTTGGAGCTGGTAGCATACTGTTACTACTCCAGGGTGATCTCTCTCCCCAATGGGGCCCCTTCCAAGCACTCCACACATTCTGTCTCCAACTATGTAGATGGTGTAGGCACATCTAGCATCTCTTGGAAATGGTACATTTTCTAAGGGCAATAGTCAAATCCTCTTGGCCTGCAACACACAGTAGGTACTCAGGAGGCAGCTGCTAAGCCAAGGAACCCAACCCCCCTCCAGCCAGCCTTTCTTCTGTACTTTCCCAGCTCTTGTCTCCGCTATACTCAGCATAAGCATTCCACAGATGCCTGGGGATTGTACAAACAGAGTGTGCGAATGGAGAAGCATCCTGTTCCATTTGACTCCTCCAGGAATCTGGGGCAGCAGGAGCAACCTCATAGTGGCTTTTTAACGCCTTGCTTTGTGATCACGAGCTCCACTCAGGAGGAGCAGGTGAGAAAACTACCCCCCGGGGAGCTGCAGAAATGAATGTTTACCTTGACTACTCAGCTTCCAGCCCTCCTCCTCAACCCTGCAATCTGCCAGGAAAACGTGCCAAGGGACTGTGTCCGCAGCTGAGAAAAATGGCCAGACCAGTTAAGTGCTCTGCCGGCCTTTCATCAGGCTAAAAACGGCTGCAGCTGCACCAGTCCTGGGTGGGACACACTTTCATCTGTCCTGATTGGGCTATTTTTCACTGCAGCTTATTCAGGCCGGGAGGAGAATGAAAGCTCCATCTCCGTATTAGATGAGATCATCGTACATATGAGAGCATCATTTATTTAACAGGTTTCTGGAACCGACTAGAGTTACATATTTTAGGCAAAATGCCTTTAGGAAAAACTGGACTGTTTCCTATCCACAATTCCCCCAGATTCAGTGGATCGCTCTCCCAGTTCCAGGTCCTTCCCGGAGGCCTTGAAAGAGGGATCAGCTGTTCTTTCTGTTACTGTCTTGTCACTCAATGCTCTTAAAGGGTCTATAGGTCTCCCAAGTCTGTGAACTGTAAAAGATACTTAACCCACTTCTTCACCACACACTGAGACCAGCAAGCTTGGGGAATTCCGTGGATCACACGGAACTGCACGCAAGACTAAGGGGAGTGATTCAGGCGGACATCCCAGACTCCATGCTGAAAGATTCTCTGTGAAGCAAAATCCCACCTCCACATCATGCCTCTCTCCCTCTGCCTGGCAGGAGGGAGGGTGAACCTAGCCCACTTGCCTGTGCCCTGAACTTGTGCCCAGAGAGCCTCTCACCAGCCTGGAAGGTGGGGATCCATGTTTCCCGTGCATGTAGAGTGGACCCTTGTGGTTTGCTAACTATCTCCACGGCACACCAGTTCTATCTCAGTCCTCCAGCTCCTCTGCCCCAGGCCAATGGGATGCACTTTGCAGGGGATGGGGGAACCTGCGACAATGCCACTGTGTACAAAGAGAGGAGGAGGAAAGAAAGAAACAGAGAATGTGTGTTTTAAGGATTTAGCTCACAATTATGGGGGCTAACAAGTCCCAAATCTGTAACTGGCAAGCTGAAAACTCAGGAGGTGAAAGAACTATAAATCCTGTCCAAAGGCCAAGGAAGGTCAAGACCCAAGAAGAGCAGATGTTTCAGTCAGAATTGAAGATGGTGGGCAGGGACGAAGATCCCAGCTCAAAGGCATGCTGGCAGGGGTATCTCATCTCACTCAGGGAGGGTCAGCTCTTTGCCTATTCAGGCCCCCAGTGGATCAGCAGAGGCCCAGCCCCACGAGGAAGGGCCATCTGCTTTTCTGGGTCTATCCATGTAACAAGGTCAGAGAACCCACCATAACAGTCTTATTTAACCAAATGTGTGGGCACCCCCTGGATCAGTCCGGCTGCCCCATAAAATTAACCACTACAGGATCCCCTCTTTCGCATTCTGTGTAACAAAGGCACAGTGACATGGAATGGAGAGGTATGGAAAGCTTTACTCCCATTCTGCCCTGGGGCATTCCCAGAGGGAAAGCTGAAGAGACTGCAGAGAAATCACAGAGCAACCATGTGCGCAATGCACCTCCAGTAACCCCAAACCATGAACCACTCAGCCCTAAGTAACCTGAGGGCAGGGACTCTGGCTCGGTCAGCTGGGTGAGTCCAGTACCCACAAGAGCTCAGCACACAGAGGCTCCAGTGTTGGTGTCTAATGAATGAACTAACAAATGAACAAAGATTTGTCAGTACCACCTTTAAATTACTGTCACAGTAAACTGAACACAAGTATCAACGCACAATTACAAAGGGTCAAAGCCTAAGCTGCAAAAAACACTGTGGCAGACAAAACTCCCCAACATCAAGAACATAGTACCTATCTACAGAGCTTTCTGGGCTTCAGAAAGCAAATTCCCCACATCCATGAACTCTGGCCACACCACTCCCTGCCAAGGGCTGCTGGCTCTTTCCTGTCTGAGGGGCCAGTTTTTTATTCCACTCAAGCTAAGGCAACTCTGTGCTTTGCCCCTAACTGACTTCCCTTTCAGACTGTCCAGTGTGGGACACTGCAGCGAGGCACTCCTACTTTCTTTTCCAGGCTAAAAATAAGACTTGACCCCTTCACAGGTCACACATTTGTTGCTGGGTCTTCCTACAGACTGGGAAATGCAAGTCAGTGCCATAAATGTTGAATATCCTTCCTGGGAAGAGCTCAGAGCAGTGAGGGCTGTCTCTGCAGGCAGTCACATCCCTGTGTCCCATCTTTGGACACTGCCCGAAGACAGTACAGAAAAAACACAGCGATGCCCTGAGCTTCAATGCACAGCTAAAATGATTTATTTTTCTTTCGTTCTTAAAAGGAACTGCCTCTTTCTGGGACTTCCACCCTCTTCCTTCATCCCTAGAAAAATAAATCTATTTTTGGCAGATCCACACACGAAGCCAGATTCTCAGGCTGCACAGAGGAAGAGAAGAGCAGAGGAACCAGCACAGGAAACACTGAAGGAGGGGAGGGGGTGCTCCCAGCCCTGGCCCTGTGCAAGCTGAACGGAGCACACTGCCTGCAGCTAAGCCCTGCGTGTTCAACCAGTACAACGCAACGGGGCTCTCAGGGCATTTTACTGCACCGTGGGCTCAGGGTCTATCCTGCGAGCATTTTGTGAAGAAAGGCTCATACATGTGGTCACCTAATCAACATCCGAGGCTGCCCTCGGGAAAGGTACACAGGATACCTCCTTGTGTGGGTGATGTGCCTCAGCCCCCTGAGGTGGCAAGCTTAGAACACTGACTCTCAAGGTACAAAGAACTGAGGCCCTGAGGGGTAGGTTCTCCTAAACCCAGGGCTTGAGTCCAGCAGAGGCCAGCTCTGCCCGAGGGGTCAGAAGAGAAGATCAGCCCAGACAGCTGTTCTGCTGAAAGCTTAGACCCTCATGGGAGACATCAGGGCACAGGCTGACTGCAGATGTGAGTGTCAGAGCCATGAGGGTTTATGGACCTGGTGCTCACAGGGATGGGCTGGCCACTGGCACTGAGGTCCTGTCTCTGAGGGCCAACAAGCACCTTTCTGATGGCACACCAAGTCACCCTGCCACTACTGTCTCACAGGCACCAACCGCCACGGGGTGACAGCCCTCCCCCTCTGGGTGCCCCACGTTCTGCTCTGGGAAGTACACAGAGAGTAATCATCTTTACTTTATTTCCCAGATATAAATACGCGGTTTTCAGCCTCCAACCAAACTAAAATCCCTGGTTCATGGCTAATGGCCTCTTACTTATTTTTTCTTCAGTGAGCAGTACTGGGGATTAAACCTGGTGCATTCACACTGACTCCCAGCCCAAGCTCTTCTTTATTTTTTACTTTCAGATGGGTCTCATTAAGTCACTAAATTTCAAAGGCTGGGCTCAAGCTCACGATCCTCCTGCCTCAGCCTCCCAGAGTGCTGGGATTGTGGACAGGCACTACCATGCCAGCCTGTCTTTATTCCTTTCTTCAAATATTCTTGTTTCCCAGGCTGTTTCTTTACAATTCTTCCATCCATTCACCTATAGAGAAATGTCTGTGAAGTCTAGCCCCAGGGAATCTACAGTGTAAACATGGCTTGGAAAAAAAATAAAGACAGAAAGAAACTGGATCCCAACCTGTGTCGTTGTTAGATTGACCCCTACTTCTCTCCTAGGAGGAAGCTGAGGAACAGGAAGGCTCCCCGTCCCCACGCCCCCAGCCCCTTCCCATGGGGGCTTCCTCACTGCCTCCTGAGGAGCTGTGAATGCTGGACAATCCCTCAGCGGGCCACCACCCCAGACAGCCCGGCTTGTTCTCCCATGGCCCCGCCAACACTGGCCCCTGCCCTCACCTGGTAGGCGGCTTGTCTCATGAACTGCTTCGCTGGCTGTTTCCAGATGGCAGGCACCGTGATGACCCATCTGACATCAGAGTTCTCGAACTCTGACCCCGCCTGGTCACTCAGCTCCTGGAGCCAAGGAAATAAAGGCAGCAGGTCAAGCAGCACCACTGGTCTGCCAGGTAATTTCCTGGGGCTTCACTGAGAATCCTGGCCATAGACTCTGGAGCAGTCTGTGCCGTACATCCCAGCAAATTTTCTGACTATGCAACAGGCCAGGAGTTCTGTCTCCCTCCACTCAGGGAGCAACTTGGGAGAGAGATGTAAGGCAGATGTTGGCTACTCCCTAGGTATGTGCTCAAACAACTGACAACTCTCAGGCCTCAGTTTCCAGGTGTACACGATGCGGGGGGAGGTGCAGGCAATACCTGGCTCCTAGGTTGTGTGGAGGATTGAAAGCTGCTACCGAGCGCCTGTTTTGTGTCCATCCCTTTGACTACTTGGTGTGTCCTGTTGACCCATTCAACAGATGGGAACACTGAGACTTACATATGCTTATTTCCTTTCTGACCACTGTACAGCTTGCAAGTGGAGGAACCAATATTAGGCCCAGAACTAGGTCTATCTGGACTGTAAAAGCCAAGGTCTTAAGTAAACTGTCGTCCACGGTCTCATGTCTAGAACAGCGCCCAGTCACAGTAACATTTGACAACCAGCAGTAGCTGTTGTCGTGGTTGTCATCGCTGTCATCTACCTTCCACATACGGGGGGACGGGGTTCCTGGCAGGACACGAAGAGTCTGAATGACATGACCTAAGAACCACATCACCCTTAGCTTTGGCTGAGGTTATGCCAACCACATCGGTGGGGCTCATAAGGATAAATGGGCCTGGTGAAAGCACCAGAGGGTCCCCCTGGCTCACGCAGAGACAAGGGATTGGTGGACCAGTTCTCAGGCTTAGTAGTCCCAGCTGTAAAAGGGGATAATAAAAATAACCCACAGCATTATTAGCAAAATTAAGTCAAAAACACGTGGAATATCTGGCCTGAAGGCCAGAAGCCTCTCCTCCATGTCACATCCTGCCTCTCCTTCCCCTCCTGGTGCCACACTCCCTGGTCAAATCTGAAATCCGACTAAACACACTCAGGCGCTTCTGCACCAAAGCCAGTTCTAGGGTCTGATTTTAATGAATGGGCTGGGTTTTTACAAATCTTCTTTTCCTGATGGTGTTTCATGTTCCCTATTGCTTCAAATAGCTCTCTTGGGTCTGACCTCCCTCCTCAACAAACTAACTTCCTCTTGGAGCAGCAAACTTTTTTTTTTGGTCTGTTAAAAAAATTCTAAAGTTTTTGAGTATGATAAAAATACATGTACCATAAAATGTACCATCGTAACTATTTTTAAGTGTATAGTTCAGTAGTGTTAAGTATATTTCATACACTGTTTTACAATAAATTGTTCAAAATGCCTCTGCCTTGGGCCAACGTAAAGTAGCCATTTGTTGTCACTAGATCTTATTTGCCTGCAGGTCTGTATGTGGCCCAGGAGCAGGCTGACAGGTTGGGTCACGTCTTGGTTCCTCCTGATAAAGCTACTAATGCCAGCAGGGGTGCCCCATGCTCGGGATCTCCTCCAGACCTAATGACATCTCCAAGGTCATCTGCACATGCCACTGAGGCGTGCATTTGGGGATTAAATTTCCAATGCATGCGCTCTTAGGGGACACTGTCAAAACGGCAGTGATCCCAGGGACTCCTGGATGTGTTTCTTCCAAAGTGGAGGAAGAGACAGCAGCCAACACTTACCGTACACTGGGCCCTGAGGGAAGCACTTTATATCCAGTTTTTCATTTACTATCAGACAATCACGGAGTATGGCTATTTACCCTACTCTCCAGGTTAGGAAACTGTCACAAAGATTAATGTCTTTGTCCAAAACTCCATAACTACTAAGCCCATCTCTTGTCTTCCTTTTTTTTTGTTGCCTTACCGGGCATCAAACTCAGGACCATGTGCTTGCCAGGCAGGCGCTTGTGCCACTGAGCTATATCCCCGGCTGCCTTCCTTTTTTTAACACAGTGATGTAATCAGACATGACAAAATACACCCTTTGAATGTGCATGACGAGTGGGTCTGAGTGTGTGCACAGGACGGTGTGACCCACGCCACTATCTGATCTCATCGCCCACCCGTTTAGCAGTCGCTCCTCAGTGCTGCTGCCCCGGCTCCTGGGAACCACTGATCCCTTTCCTGACTGTGGCTTTGCCTGTTCTGGACATTTCATGCAAAAGGAGTCAGACGATACGAGCCTTTCTGCGTCCGGCTCCATGTATCTCACATGGTATTTTCAGGGTGCATCTGCACTGTAGCATTTATCAGCATTCCATTCCTCTTTACGGCCGAGTAACAGTCCACAGTGTGGATGCACAACATTCTAGTTATCCACTCATCAGCTGATGGACATGTAGGTAGGCTGTTTCCACTTTTTAGTCATTTCGAACGGCGATGCTATAAACATTCATGTACGTGCGTGTTTGTGTGACCGTATTTTCATTTCTCTTAAGTACACACCTAGGAGTGGAACTGCCGGGTCCTGGGGTATCACTGCCTCACTGATTTCCAAAGCAGCTGCACCACTTTGTCCTTATCCTGCTGCTCTGACTCCAGAGCCTGTGCTGCCGCCCTCCAGGCTGCACATCCTCATGTGTGCCACCACCTACACATGGCTGCTGGCGGCCACCGTCAGTCCTACCTTCAGCGCCTGCTCCTTAAAGTACTGCAAGGCGTAAGCAAAGATTTCAAGGGCTTTGACTTTCTTCCCATTTGCTGCCGTCAGGTCTGTATCCATGGTGAGGTCCTGGTTAGGGTAAGGATGGAGTGAAATAATAAGAGGAAGGAGAGACACGCTTTTGGCTTCAGGGACTACTGCTTTGAGACCTGGGGAGTCAGGGAACCGTATTCATGCTTCTTTGTGGCTGACAGGCAGATTAGGGTGGTGGGTCTTCCAAAACGGGGCCTGGCAGCATTGCTCGCTTACTGTGTAAGGGGTTCTGGCTGCTTCCCACCCCACCTTGGGGTTCTCTGGGGTCAAAGATTTGGGGGAAACAGCAGAGGCCGGGGGAGAAAACCAAGAGCAGGTGTCATACCCAAGGTAATTTATATTTACATCCCACATAGGAATACACACAGTTGCCCTCCAAAGGCCTCACTGAGGCTTAAACCACACCAACTCACTGCCATGCGTGACACTGAACAGACATGAAGCTTTCATTCTCTAGCGAGCTGCCAATCAAGTCACCAAAATAGAAAAGCTCCTGTTTTAAAGGCCTGCCTTGTCTAATCCACTGGGAGCCCAGCCTCACTGCCTCCCCTCCTTTGCCAGAAGCTAAAACCGCTGCTGTGCGTGGTCCTTGGACAGACGATGCTCTGTAGATCCCAGATGCTAGGTGGACAGAGGTCATTAAAAAATGATGAGGAACGTCTATGTAGGGTGGAGGATGGGCAAGAAGTGGGAGCAAAATTCAGGAGAAAGCCCCTGAACCAACAAGCTCATTACTGCCAGGGGAAGAAAAAATCAGGGGGGCCTCTGGCTGAGACAGGGTAGATAATTATGCTGTGCCTTTGCGGCGAGTTCCTGAACAGCCTGTGCAGCCAGCCAGGTCTGTCCTGACCAGCAAAGACACTCTGGTTTTGGGCTGCCAGGCTCAGGACGGTAGCCAAGCATGAGAAAACCCTGGCTCTGCACTGGAAAAAAAATATCTCCTTGTTGCCTCCATGTCCGCAATCCTGATGCTTAGCATCAAATCCCATCAGGAGAAATGGGTCCTGAAGTCCTGGCGCAGAGAGAGACCCACAGGACGAGCATGGATGCTCGGAAGGCAGGGGCTGGCTGCGGAGCAATACTGTTTGCTCATCTGCAAGTAGCAGCAAAGGAAAGCGGGGCTAATAGGGGCTAACACTTCACTAGAATTTATCCTGTCCCAGGCACAGCTTGGAGAGATTTATGCATTTGGATGCCTCTAATCATCACATCCCATGAGCAAGGCACTCTCACAGTTTCCATTTTACAGACAAGGTCAAATGAGGCACAGCAGCATTAACTAGCTTGGAATAAGTGTCTTGAAGGTGCCAGAGGCAGGATGTAAACCCAGGCCACCTGGCTCCAGAGCCCTGGAGCCGAAGCACCTGTGGCTCTAAGTTCTGGGCATGAGGGAACATCAACGTCAGTAACAGGGAACCTTATAGAACTTTCAATGATGCAGCCAGCCCACTGTGGCATGTGACAGGTTTGCCAATGCTGATAGGGGATAAAATGTTTAAATTGAAAGAAGTCCATCCTGTCCCCTGGACTTCCCTTTCTTACAAGCTTTGGGGGCAGGGTGGTGGGTGCTTATCTTAGACAGCTTATAAGACACAGGTTTGCTGCAAGCACAAGTGAGGCCACAGTGCTGGTATTTAGGCTTTCAGTTCCTGGGTGCTTGATGTCCTGAGCTCCCTCCCACACAGAGGGCTGACTGCCTGCTGTTACCAGTTGTTTCTTGCAGACTAGTTAGTTAATAGCCACTGTCCCTAGGCCCCACCCCCAGCTGTCCCAAACCCCTGAGTTGCTTCCTATGCATAGAAGGTCCCCTGATCTCCCAGTAATCCAACAACTGAAGGGGGGACTCCAGGTACAGCGGGGGAACCCCGGCCCCCTCTACCTATGCGGCAGCCAGGGTCCCCTCTGATACATGAGTTGTTAGATATCCTGAATATCGCCCTGCCCACATTTAATTCAGAAAGTGCTGTGCTGTTTCTAAAATCAAGGTGAACAGACATTAATTTCTGCTGGGGAGACAGTGGAGGATCCCCTGGTTTGGAAAGATGCATTCCCACCCCCTGTGAGGCTGAAGGGCCCTTGGCTTTCTTAAGCAGAGGACACGGGCCGGGAAGGAGGCTTGCTCACCCCTGTGGTATGCAGCTTCATCTTGAACTTCTCCAGGTACAGCCACTGCTTGGCCTCATTGGGGTCCAGGTCATGGTAGAAGTCCCTGGCAGCATACCCAAAGCTGTGGAACTTCCTCTCAGGTGTCAGCAAGATGGTGGTTGGGGTCTTCTGGTTGGACACACCAGGATCACCTCCTTCCCATCGCCTGCCACCAAGGGAAGCCAGAGGTTATGGGGACTTCTTTAAAAATCCCAGTCCAGGCAGCATCTTCCACATGTGTGACTGTCACAGCCGAAGATGCTCAGATAACTCCAGATCAGCTGGCAGAGCAATGGCTGGAGACACAACTTCAGTTCACAATGAGCACCACACTGCTGCTCAATAGCAAGGTCTACCTTGACTCTTTCGCTCAGCATTACTGACCCGCCTCTGTATGCCACATGCTGGTGACACAGGGCTGAAACATGATCCTGCCTTCAAATAACTCACAGTCTGGTAGATAACTGGGATTTTTTTTGGGGGGGTTAATGTGCAAACACAGGAGTCCAGGGAAATGGCCTGATGGGTCAGAGAAGGCAAAAGTGCCAGCTGGGGGAGCCTAAGGGAGAACGTAGGACAAAACAAAGACTAGAAGTGAAGGGCCATTGACTCTCAAAGGAGCCAAGGACACACAGGCTGCTCAGAGGTGAGCAGGCGCAGGCATGTGTAATGCCGCGCAGTCAGGATGGTGAGGCCAGGGGTGTGCGAGTGAGAAGAGACATGACTGTGTCAATGAGAATTGTGAGAAAGAGACTGCAAAGGTGGTTAGAATGAGGCTGGGGAGGATGCTCTGAACCCAGAATCACACCACGGATAATGCAGGGGCATGGCAGAATCAGAGCTGCTGTTCATGAGCGCAAACTGGACCAAAGGGAGAGGCACAGGAAGGAGCCAGGAGGAGGGGAGAAGTGGGTCAGGTCTAGCCTGAGAGCAGGGGTGAGCCACAGGCAGGGAGAGGTGGAGATGGAGGGATGCAGAGCTGGTCCAGAGAGAAAGGGCAACCACTTGCACACGTGGTGAGCGGGACCACAGGTGCCCTACAGCCTGCGGGCTTGGGAGCCCGGCAGAGAGCGCACAGACCTTCGGTGAACAGCCCTGCCCAGGGAGGAAGCCACAAGAATGGTGGGGAGCCCTGCTGCTGTGTGCAGTGCTGAATATCTGGGGGCTGAAGACACAAGTTTTTGGCTTGGTGACAGCAACGGTGACAAGATGGGATGGGAGAACTGAGAGGAACATCAAGGAGGGAAGTGACCGTGCATGGCTGTGTACCAAGGAGGAGCCAGAAATGAGGCAGGAAGGGCACAGACGGAAACACAGACAGAAAGGTGCGATGAAGCTTCCTTCCTTCTTTCAGACAGACGGAAAGGGAAATGAGTGGGGAAGGCAGGTCTCACTTTGTGCTTCCTCTCTCCTTGGAAGTCGCTGCCCAGAAGCTAGAGCTGCTCAGCACCCAGGCTGCTCCCTTCCCAGCCACATGACCCAGGGGACAGCCTCAGGGGGAGATCTGCTGTGCACGGGAAATGGGCCACATCCCCTGGCCCCCCGGGGAAATGGATGCACCCAGCCTGAGCTCCAACCTGTTCCCTGCACTGTCTCACTAAGGATTAGCAGGGCTACTGGCGTCCAGATGGACTGCAACTGCCAGTGAGATTTGCCGCTCAGACAGCCCTGGAATCATCCCTGTCCAATTTCCCAGTCAAACTCCATCAGGATGCAGGGCTCAACCTCGGCAGCCAAAGTCCCCAAGGTGACGGCATGGAGACAGAAACAGGTATGATTCTTATGCCGTGCAGCAACTCCCCACGCTGCATTTCACAAAAGGACCTGTCATTTCTATCAACAGGGACATCTACAGCAGACATGAGCCTTTCCCCTTCAGATTCTTCTTCCTTCATTCCTATCTAAATGCAAAGTGTTAAACTTCCTCATTCAAACCTTTGTAAATCTGTATCATGGCTATGTTAATATGTTCTGATTGAAATGAAATGGAGATAGAATCGAGCTCCCTGCAGGATCTCTACAGTAACTAAGATAATGTCTCTACAGGCCCTGAGCTGTGGTGATGTTCTAAGTGTTCTCCAGGCAAGTTCAAAGTTCCTTTTACTCTTTTTGCTCTATTTCATTGCTTGACTATCCTGGGAAAAAACATCCCTTAAAGCTACATGGAAGCTCATAAACATGGTTTCGTGCTGTTTCCACTCAAGGGCTGGACTGCAGAGGGCATTACCAATATCTGTCTGGTCCAGCAGAGGTGGACACCTAGGGACAACCAAGCACTGATGGGCATGCGGGTATGCAGTCATCAGGATTCACTAACAGGTCGAACTTTCCAATATTTTCTAATAAGACCACTGCCAAGGGCCTCTGGAACCTCTTACCTCAGGCTGAGCCATGCCAGTTTTTAAGAAGAAGCAGGACCTAAATCAAGGTTGAGTGGGAGTCGTGTGTAGGATGACTTGGGTTATATGCAATATTTTATAAAAATACCTAAAATCTTACTCCAGAAGTGATGACTAAATTCCACAATCGCTCAGGTAAAGGAAATGCAAAGCCAGATACAATGGATCTGAAGCCATCCCTTGGATGCGAAATCAAGATGATAAATCCCAAGTCTCCAAAGCTTTGAGGGGCACAGATCCTGCAGGAAGGTCATAGGTCAAGACTGGGAGAGCTGACGGTGCCAAAACAGACCAAAGTCCTCACAGACACTGGGTCCTGAGGTTGCATAGCGTGAGGACCTGATGGGCTGCTGTGTGCGTGACAGTGTGGAGGGCTGTCTCACATGGTAGACCCCAAGAAGGCCCAAATTTTCTGTTAGAGTCACTCGGCTGAGATTCACACCTCACTGCTTTCTCCCAAGCATGGTGCTTTCTGCTTTGGTAGTACTGGCATTGTGTTCACTTACGTGCTGAGAATTCACTTAATCTGCTTGAATACTCATTTTACAGATGAGGAGCCTGAGGTTTAACTGAGGGGGCTGAGTTTCAGAAATCGCCTTCAGTCACACAGCAAGTGGCTGCTTCAGCATTTGGACTATCTCCATCACAGGCAGTTGGCTCCTGTTACGAAGGCCCTACCCTGGAATTTCTGGGGCCAGGCTCCAAACACACAGCACAACCCCTCTCCGGACAACTAAGTCAGAATGAAACCAACACCCTGACCAAAGAGAACCTGGAGCTCTGAGAGTCTGGACTGACCTGAACCAGAAAGCCAGAGTCTTCCTCCTAAGTGCCATCTGCCAAGGCAGTGACTAGCTACACCCAGGTCTCCACAGTGCAGTCACAGATAAGGCCACTGTCCTTATCTGTCCCTCCCATCATGACACTTACCTCATCACATGGATGCATTCTGGCTCTTTGGTGAAGCTATAGGCATAGCCGCTTGATGTGGTCCCAAAGTCGATGGCCACCACCACAAGAAATGTCTGCTGTTCTGAGACATTGGAGTTGGCATCATTCTGCAGATGTACAATGAGGCGTTGGAGGCCAGAGCCAGGCCTGGCCTTCAGGAAGACCCCAACCTTGGGCAGTTGCATTCTGCAGTGCCCTTGGTACATGAGGAAGGACCCCCCACCCTTCTGCCCAGGTTTCCACATAGAGGCGCTGGGGTGAGGGCAGACCAGACCAACCTCACCTGAGTGGCTCAGGGGAAATGCAGGCACCCTCAGGGGAGCTAGGCTGACTGTATGCAAGCAAAGCCTGCAGCCCGCCTGGTCCCCTTCATTACTCATGTGTGCGTACATGTAGCTAATTATGCTGCCATCATGGTAGAAGACCAGCAGCTCCCTGGATAACAGTCTCCTCCCACTCTCTCCCTTAGTCCTTGTGCCAACCTCCAGCTACTGCTCAGAGGACTCTGCCAGCTGTGCCCTTCAGGCTTCCCACTGACCTCTCCATCTGTGCCAGCACTCCGTGCACATGAGAGGGCTTCACACACCTGGAACCTGAATACTCTGACCCAGCTGAGCTGTGTGCCACTGAGGCACAGAGCCTTTCCCCAAGTCCCTAGAGTAGGTCACTCCAGGTTTCCCAAGGTTTCTTTCTCTAAGCATGATAGATTTTCTTTCATTTTTTAAAACTCCCACAGAATTCCATACTATACAAGCAACACACTTTAGGTTTGGCTGCATTAGCTGAAGCAGAGGAGAGAACAGTAGTCACTGGCCTCTCCTCCTACTGCCCACCCTATACGTGGCACTCTGAAGCTCCTATGGGTGTGAAGTTTGAAAATCACAGGACCTGGCCACAGGGATCCAACCTTCCCAGTGCTCCTGGACTGAGGTTAAGTTCCAGGTTAAGTAAAACTGGGACATTCCACGAAAACCAGGGCAAGTTGGCACCCCCTACTCAGTGGTGGCCCCAAAGTTCTCAGCAGCATGTTGGTGGATCTGAGTGGTCTGTGCAAACTGCCCTTTCCTCAGGTGCTTCATTCTCACTGGATACACACATACCACTCTGAACAGCTGCCCCACACCATCCATCTCTTCCTGTAGTGCAGGCTGGGGCAAAGCCTGCTCAGAGCCTCTCTTTTGGCCAAGCTGCTGCAGAAGCAATTACCTAGCACAGCCTTGTGGATATGGCAGGTAACCAGAGTGGGCAGAGCCCTTGCATTGCACTGGTTCACCTGCCAAGCCTGGCCACTTCCTTCCAAGAAGAGGCTTTACCGTCTCTGGGCCCTGAGTCTTTAAAAAGCTGCTCCCACCTGATAGTTCATGCTGCTTCCCCACACCCACAGCTCCAGACACACCAGCCACAGCATCACGAGTGTTTCTAGGCCCAGGGACACGGCAGGGCCCATACAGCTGGTAACAGGTCAATTTAACCACCACCCAGTGGATACTGGTGCTCCACAGCAGCCTGAACTGTTAGAACAAACCCAGAAAATATCAGACATACACACACACACACACACACGCACGCACACACATGCACACACACACACGCACACATGCACAATTTCTTACCACAATATGGGATGGAGAGAGGGGTGTTATTCCTGTGTCTCCCAGACTTCGTGCTGGAGATGAATATGCAGATGTGGGGGCTGTTTCTGAAAGGAAAGACAAAATCTGTTCTTCAGAAGAGCCAGGTGCTAGCCCAGGGAACAGAAGTGAGGCCTGCATGGCTTTGGCCCTCTAAGCATGTGGCTTCTCCAATGCCATCTAACCTGACAAGCAGGGCCAAACTGCAGCCAGGAAGGCAGGGTGTCCACATTCAGCCCAGCATGCCTTGTGTTTGGTATTTAGAAAATGACTAAATAAGATGTCCCTGCCTGTTTCCTTCTAGTGACTATCAGGACCCTCCCTGTGCCACCCAACCCCCACTAAGCAGGAGATGGCAGTCAGTGCCCACAGTGCTCCCCCTTCTGGCCGTGTCCTCTGGGAAGCTAATTTTTAATCCAGGCTCCTGATGAACTAATGGACCTGAAACACCTGAAAGGATGTGTCGATTTCTACAGGCTTTTTCTGGAAGAGGATCCACAGCCCTCCACATGTTCCCAAAGGAGGGTTAACAGCGCCTGTCCTAGGAATACATAACATGAGTGTGACTTCCAGAGAGTGTTTGCTGCCTGGCAGACACACTGCCTCCTCCATCCCTCTGGTATGAGGGCCCCACGCAACAATGGCAAACTCATCCCTTCAGGGGCACTGAAAAAAATTCACAGCCAAAATGCAGCCAGATTAGCAAGCCCGGCCCTGTAGAAGGACCCACAAGAGACACAAGGTCACAGCTAAGTGCTAACTGCAAAGCAGCACAGATACTGGGCTTCCATTGCCCTGATGCTGCCACAATTATTCAAGCACAGATGTTTGCTCTGGAGCCTTCTCAGAGCCCAGCGGCTCTGTCCCTGAGAAGGGTCTCCAAGGAGAAGTGGCCTGTACCTGTTCAGTCCTGGAAAACAGTTCCCTTCCCATCTGGTACCCCGGACTAGCAGGGCCCCCGAGCACCTAAGGAAGGTCCCCACTGTGTGACCCCCAGCGTGCACACCTACAAGTACCGCAGGCCATCCCAGGTCTGCATATCCTACCCCATTTAGTCACAGCCTAATACCTGGCAGGAGGGTGTCCCAAGGAGTGGCTCCATCTGCCTGTTCTAAATCCCTTTGTGCTTATACCAGGATGTTGCAAAATTGGGAGGGGGCCTCAAACAGCATCATGATAGTTGTTATCAAATGTGCTAAAGGATGAAATAAACCAGGAAAGAGCAAATATGAAGCCTGAGATCTGCACATCTACTCCCCTCCCTGCAGGTGCAGAGCCTCCCGCCTCCCAGGGAGGCTCAGCCCTAGGCTCTGCAAGAAAGGTGCACAGTCACGTGACTACAGAGGGAAACTCAACTTGCTGGGCAAAGGTCTTGTGCAGACATTTCTCAGAAGATATATAAATGGTCAGAAAGCTCAGGAAAGATGTTCAACACTGTTATAGAGATACAAATCAACACTTCACTGAGACACCACTTCATACCCAGTAAAGATGACTATAGTTTTTTCAAAAGGAAAGGAAAATAGTAAGTGTTGGCAAAGATGTTGAGAAACTGGAACCCTTCTGCACTACTAGTGAGAATGCAAAATGGTGTAGCCACTGTGGAAAACACTTCAGTAGTTCCTCAAGAAATCAAATGTAGAATTATCATGTGACCCAGCAATCCCACCCCTAGGTGTCCACATAAAAGAACAGAAACAGGGATTCAAAGAGTTGCTTGTACCTGCGTGTTCATTACAGCATTATTTACAATAACCAAAAGAGACAAACAATCCAAGTGCCCATCAACCAACGAGCGGGTATGGAAGAGAAGAGTATTCACTTATAAAAAGAAGGGCCCTTTTATATATGTTGCAACATGGATGAATCAGAAGTTATGCTAAGCAAAATAAACTGGGCATGAAAGGAAACATGTGATATTCTGTAATTCCACTTATATAAAATATCCAGAATAAGTAAATTCATAGAGGTAGAATATAGATGAGAGGTTTGCAGAGGGCTGGAGGGAGGGAAAAATGAAGAATGGGGAGTTAATGGTTAAGGAGCACAGAGTTCCTGATTGGCCTGAAGAGAAGTTTTGGAAAAAAAAGTGGTGATGGTTGCAAAATATTGTGAATGTAATTCATGCCACTGAACTGTACACTGAAAATGGTTAAAATGGCAAGTTTTATGTTAAATATACTTTATCATAACTTTTAAATGTTCATTAAAATATTCAGGCAAGGCCCTGGGTTCAAGCCCCAGCACCACAGAGAGAGAGACAGAGAGAGAGAGAGATAAGCATTTGCTAGGTATGATGACACATACCTATAATTCCAGCACTGGGGAGGCTGAGGCAGGAAATCGAGTCAATGTATAGCAAGTTCAAGGCCACCCTGGACTACAAAGTGAGATCTTGCCTCAACCGCCCCCCTACACAGACACAAAACCAACTCGCTCGTCTGAGAAGGGACACTATTTTCTGTTCCTATTGGAATCCATGGCCCAGTGCTCCTTTATTTGGAGGAGTCAAGGGGTGATGGGATCAAACTCAGGGCTTTACACATAACCAAGCAAGAACTCTAATTCTAGCCCAGGCTGGTGCTCTTAAAACTTCAATGGAAAAACAAACTTGGTTCCTCAACCAGCCCTCTGAACTCTCTTTGCTAATGTCCTAGCACAAGGGCACCCCTTCTATAAAACCAGGGGAGACTGTGCCTCTCCACTTAGGGATCCAGCCAGATGCTCTTTCCACCTGTGGGCAATAGTTCCATCCTGTCCACAGCCCCTGGGGCAGCTTCACAGAGACACCATCAGCCCCAGGAGCTGCCTTCTCTCCACCTGCTACCTGGAAGGCCCAGGGCCATGCGTCCACATTTGCACAGAAGGTCTTGGAAGAAACCAAATGTCTAACTGCCCAGAAAATCTGGTGTTGGCAATTAGCAAACAAGCTATTATCCACAGACAATCCATCCTCCCTGCTGCTACTCAGTTCTAATTATCCCATCACTCAAACCTTCTCAGAGTATATCCTGGGTGCTTCCACAGACTTGCAAAGCAGCATAGGTTGGCCCACACACTGAACACATTCCTGGGGCCCCCGGGGGATGCCAGGGCACTGCAAGGGCAAGACGTAAGGACTCTTTGGTTCTCCCTGTACCTCCCTCCACCACCGGATCTGGGGCAGCATGAAACAAATCATCTGACTCTCCAGGCCTAGAGGCAATTGAGCTTCATGAGCTACATTTCTGCCTAAAAGTCCCTTTATACCTATTTTTCAAAAAGAAAAGCTAAAATTCAGCTAGATTGTGTAACAATTTAAAAGTGATCTGCATAGAAGATACAGAGGAGAAATATTTCATAGGTATCTGTATATTGTGTACACCTACAACTATAAAAGCATATATCTATATATTCTAAATTGAAGGTAACTCACCAGCTAGTGTCCACCAATCCAGCATGGGAATATACAAAGCCTGTAGGGACACATTTATTCTCCAGTTAATATTTCCTTACTTCACAATTTAGGATGTCAAAGTGGTATTCAAAACTTCTTGGGGAAAGACCATGAAAGACCTACTGAGCAGTCAGAGAACAGAGTTTAGTTCTGTTGTGCTAATAGTCCCAACAAGACTTAAAATCTTTCATGCCTTAGATAAATAATTAGGACTAAACACAAAAAAGACCATCTATTAATCTTAGAATATTTGACAGATGTGAGCTAAGAGACAACAGGAAATAAATGGTACCTGGAATGTCTGAATGTACACGATATAAGATGTGCTCTCCTGGCATTAATTACACACACCAGCCATTATCTACAGTAAGAAATACTACGTCATTTAGTTGTCCCGGTTTATGCTGTTTTGGTGAAGCTAATAGAAGAGTGTCTTTCCCTGGATCACCTCCACCTGCCTGAGACTCTCATTCAGCACACTGGGGCACCCTAGGAACTGAAGAGGAGTGTGAAGCTAAAAGTTCACCTTGAGTGGAGGTTGTTATAGTGCAGAGTTTGAAGAGAGAAAGGAGCCTGAAGGAAAAAAAAAAAAAAAAACAATGCAGGCCCAGGTGGAGAAGGAAGACTGATGAGCAAAAGATGAACAGAAAACGCTTCATCAAAAACTGCAGTCAGGAGCTCCAGTGGCGCGATCGGTTAGCTCACGGTACTTACACAGAAAATGCGGTCAGTGGCATACAGAAAGGATGTGGGGTGTAAAGAAATACCTGTCCCACTGTCCAAACTAAGTTACCTGAATACCACCCAAAGCACGTTCCATGCCAGGCACTGAGGGACCTGGACAGCCCATAACAGAGGGATTTCATGATTTTGTGCCACAAATAGGAAAAACGCTGAGCATATGCAGAATGTAAGTTATCAGCCCCAAAAGAGTTAAACTGAGGGGAAGAGACCCTGGAACTTTTGAGTAAAGAGAAATTACTCCCCTTTGTTCTCAGTTTTAGGTAGTTTAACATCAGTTCAGTCACACAGTGTGCAGATAATCTTCTTTTAGTTTAGTAAATGTAAGAACAAGGTGGTAAGGGTATTTATAGGTTCACCCTTAAAACTTAAATTTCCACCCCAACAGATTCTTCAGGTCATTTTAAAAATAATTTTGGCCGGGGATATAGCTCAGTGGCACAAGTGCCTGCCTGGCAAAGGCAAGGTCCTAAGTTCAATTCTCAGTACAAAAATATCAATAATAATAATAATAATAATAATAATAATAAAATAATTTGGGCAGTCAGGACAGTATATAAACAAATGCAAATATTTTTCAACCACGTAAAGAACAAATAAATAAAAGTACTACTCGCCTAACAAATCTCCTGCCTCAGGACTTCTCAGAATCCCAAACTAGGGAGTTGAGGAAGAATTAGTTTAACTTGTTAATCAAATCCTCTTCATTTGCCTTAGTGGTGCAAGAATAAAAACGTAGGCTTCATTTGGATTCCTGCTATAAAACTCAAGGCACATACAATTCAGACACATTTTTATTTGCACCCAGTCTAATGGTTTTAATCAAAGCAGATATTCTTAAAATAAAAAATAGTCTTGCTAAAAGAACCTCAAAGAGAGCCATAATTCATGAACTTGCCTGTTACTCTTTTCTGCTGGAGACATTTGTCAGCAAAACGGTTGTGAGCAGAGTGACAGACTTTCTGAGGTACGTAAAATCGATACTGCTCCACAAACACAACCTTTTGAAAATGAAGACAGAACCACCGGACAGACTTTATTCTACGGAGCTCCAGACTCAGTGTGAAACATGGCGGGTGGCCTCAACAGTGACAGGGGCTTCTCTCCAGATAGCCCTCCTTGCTAGCTTTCAGATTTATGTATCTATCAAATAAACATCCATCTCAAAAGGACTTTGAAGGTATGAGCTTTAGAATTTAAAAAGTACAATATCCCTATATTTTCATTTCCTTTCTTCTTGGGCTTTCAGATGACAAGTGCTTGCCGACAAGTGCCCAAAACCAGGTGGCCTGAGGAAAAGCCCTTTCTCTTTCCATACAGGTTCTCCTTGCAGTGTCATCTTTGAAAATCGATCAGCTCAAGGTCATGGGTAGGTTATGGGCAAACCTCTTTTAAGAAGGAGAATAAAAAATATTTTATTACGCTATAACTGCCTTCATGGCTAGCTGAACTAATGCATTATTAATGTAAGCTGAACCTCCATTTCAGTAAGTAATTTATGGGCTTTTTTTTTCTTAATCACCATGGTTGATGTCCAGAGAAAATGGAAATTTTATTGGCATCAACAGGGAGACTCTCTCACTACAAAGAACTCTGAGTGTAAAATAACTGCTCTCCAAATGCTAAATAATAATTATGGAAATGAGCATTTACCATGACAGAAACCACAGCACAAAGCACAGGCCGAATTGGGGGGCTGCACGAGGCCCAGGACTCCGGGCAGCATCTTTCTCTTGACCTTCCTGCCTCCTGAACTGGCCAGGAGATGAGATGCCCAGTGAGTACGAACAGGGGCAACTGGGCTTCCCCAGAGACAGGGGAATCCTGGGTCCCTGAAACCCCAGACTGTTAGTGGATCATTTCACTATTTCTCTCTTAACCCTGAGTTCATAGACTGGTTCGTGAGCTTCTGATTTATGCCTATGTTTCCAGGCAACTGCTGGGAGAGTTGAGGAAAGGCTTTCTGGACCAACAGTTTTCATGAGAAACAGTTTTCAGTTTTATACTCAACAGCCTTGTAGCCCCTGCCCACCAGTACCCAGCAATTAGAGGGGCTGAAACAGATTACCCCTCCTGGGGTCCCAAGATATGTCCACTTGGCTTCTCTCTCATGACCTCTGCTGAGCAGGGCCATTTGTTATTTCATTTCTTATTCCCCAGCTCCTGATATGTCACAGGACTCAAATGATGGGTGGATGGGTGGATGGAGGGAGGGATGGATGGATGGATGGATGAAGGGAGGGAGGGAGGGAGGGAGAGAGGGAGGGAGGGGTGGAAAGAAAGGTGAGTAATAGTGGGTAAACAAACGGATAGGTGGAAGAGTAGTTTGTGGACGGAAGAGTGGTAGATGGATGTTTCTACCTGTCCCCCAAAGTAGACTCAGTGGCTATCCACAGACTTGGAGGGAACTTCCCAATTTCAATCGCTCCCAACTGTGACATCAAGCCCTTGAGTGGGAACATTAGGAATGCATATGCTTACTGCCAACAATGTAGGATCAGCTCTCAAATTGCCCAGACTTGCCTCTCTTCTTAGATGCTCTTTTTGCAGAGGGAATACTAATTGCTCCCAAGTGAGAAATTTCCTACACTCCACCTCCAAGCCCTGGCCGTCCTACCTCTAGGGCTCCTCACATTCACTCTCCTCTGCAAAGTCACCATCACAACCTGGCTTCAGGTCCTCCTGAACCTGACCAGAGCTCCTGCCCCACTCACCCTTCAGTGGGTGCTGCCCGGTCAAAGCTGAGATCTGGTCACCACTCAGTGGAATAAAGTCCAATCCACTGCTCTGAACCCTTTGAAATCCACTACACCTCCATTTGTGGCTTCCCTTTTCCCCTCATCCCTGGCCTTACCGAACCTGGCCATGGATCCTGACACACCTCAGGGTCCATCAGCCTCCAGGTTCTGCACGCCCGTCCCCTGCCTGGAAGCGTGCCCACTTGTGCAGCATGCCAACTCCACCTTGTCCTCAGGACCACCCCAAAGGTCAGCCTCCTGTGTTTGAGAAAAAGTCATGTAGTTCACTCCTCCTTGGGCTGCTAGGCTAAACAAGGTTTTCCATTGGAAAGCCATTAATTCTTCAAAATCCACAGATCAAGGTAGAGGAGGTTAGCGATACATGTTCAGAGAGAGGATGGCCCAAATTAAATCCCAGCATAAATGCCCTTGGGTGAGCTACTTAACTTCTTGAAGCCTCGTTCTTCTCACCTAGAAAATGGGAGGAAGAATGATCACGTGGATGCATGAGAAATAAATGAAGCCAGAGGAATAAATGAAACCAACACCAACCAATGTGGTCCCAGGCAAGTACCCAGAACATTATAGATGTTATTTTGTTATTTGTTATAATCATTGCCATCATCATCATCAGATCAGTCCAACTGCTGTTAAGAAAAGGACCATCCGATTATACCACAAAGCATGCAGAACCCCTATAAAAGGTAAGCAAATGCATTTCCTTTACGTTTTGCTTTTCCATGCTCCCTAATCAAGGATTAAAAAGAAAAAGCCTACGAAATAGGAACTTGGCAAATGGAACCTTCAGGAAAACTCTCTGTCATGGGAAATGTGAGTGCTGGTATACCACGGGTGAGGGTGACAGTCCGGCCTTGACTTTTCCCTCAGGCTGTCTTCTCACCCAAGGGAACTTTCAGAATAGCCAAAGAGGACATGACAAGGCAGGTCACGTGGCTATGACTTCAGCCTTTCTGTCTTCTACAAGGAAACCCAGTTTCACATTTGAAAACTAACTGAGGCAATAGCAACACCCTCCCACTCCAAGCAAAAGATCCTACCCACCACAAGGGCCTCTTGGACTTCCCCAAATTCTCAAGAAACAGCCTCCCCATGTTTCTCTGAGTTTATGATGAATATCCTTGAGATGGTTCAGCCTTCAGAGCTACCGACTGGTGAGGCTAAAGAAAGCATCTCTGCCATTCCTGTCCAGTTAGTCTCATGCTGGGCAGAATCCTTCACTGAAGCAGAATCCACAGTCAGAGCAGAAAGTGAGGGCAAGGAATATAGTAACACTGGAATCTCCCTTCCACTCAACTCTAGTGAGAGAGAATTGCACCATTTCCTGGCAGGAAATGGAGATTGTAGTCCACCTTACCATACACCCCACACCTGAAGAACTTGAGCACAAACCTCCAATTCTCTGCCAGTATCTGCAAGGGCAGAGGTTTGAGCACATTAAAAACCTTTTTGCAGAGTTCTTTAACAGAAAACATGTCCTAAGACAGCTGTGGAGTGTGTGCTCCAAATGAAGGCATTGACTGTGTGGGGCATTTCGCAAGTAGGGCTGCATTCACCCAAAGATAAGAGTGCCATTTTTTGAAGCTATGAAACTAAGAGCTATGTATCAGTCACTTTCCAATTACTGGTAGAAAGTACCTAATACCTGCAGCTTGGGGAGC
>PVLD010016652.1:0-44269 GCA_004027595.1 Dinomys branickii | reverse complement strand
CTGACTTTAAAGTGAAAGTTTTCAGTTTATGTCCATTTAGTATGATGTTGGCTGTTGGTTTGTTGTAGATGGCTTTGATCAGATTGAGGTAGAGGCCATCTATTCCTATTTTTTCTAAGGTTTTTAACATGAATGTATGTTGGACTTTATCAAAAGCCTTCTCTGCATCTATTGAGATGATCATGTGGTTTTTGTCTTTAACTGTATTAATATAGTGTATTACATTAATTGATTTGTGAATATTGAACCATCCCTGCATTCCTGGAATGAATCCTATCTGGTCGTGGTGTATAATTATCTTTGTGATTCGCTGTAATCTATTTGCCAGTATTTTGTTGAGTATCTTTGCATCTATGTTCATTAGAGAGATTGGCCTGTAGCTCTCTTTCTTGGTTGGGTCTCTCTCTTGTTTTGGTATGAGTATAATACTTGCCTCCAGAAATGTGTTGGGGAGAGTTGCTTCCTTTTCGATTTCATTGAAGAGTTTGAGGAGTGTTGGCATTAGATCTTCTCTAAATGTTTTATAGAATTCTGCTGTGAATCCATCAGGGCCTGGGCTTTTCTTTGTTGGTAAGTTTTTAATGACGTTTTCAGTCTCATTAATTGATATTGGGTTGTTCAGGATTTTTACGTCTTCCTGATTCAATTTTGGTAATTTGTACCTTTCTAGGAATCTGTCCATTTCTTCTGTATTTTCTATCCTATGGGAATACAGATTTTCAATGTTAAGTATTAATGATCTTTTGGATTTCTTTTGGATCTGTAGTGACTTCATCCTTTTCATTCCTTATTGCATGAATTTGAGATCTTTCCCTTCTTGTTTTGATAAGGTTCGCTAGGGGTTTATCAATTTTATTTATTCTTTCGAAGAATCAACTCTTTGATTCACTAATTTTTTGTAGAGTTTTCTTCATCTCAATTGCATTAATTTCTGCCCTGAGTTTTATAATCTCCTCCCTTCTTTGGGCTCTTGGTTTGGCTTGTTGCTCTTTTTCTAAGAGTTTGAGGTGTATCATTAGGTTATTTATTTGCTCTCTTTCTATCTTCTTTGTATATGATTTCATTGCTTTAAATTTCCCTCTGAGGACTGCGTTCATTGCATCCCACAGATTCTGGTAGGTTGTACTTACGTTTTCATTTATTTGTAGGTAAGTCCATTTGTTCACACTTTTGGTTCAGGTCTGTTATTTCTTTGCTGAGTTTCTGTCCGGTTGACCTGTCTCTCTGCGTCAGAGGGGTGTTTAGGTCCCTTATTACAATAGTGTTATTAGTTATTTGATTTTTTACGTCTGTCAAGATTTGACTTGTAAAGTTAGGTGCTCCATGGTTTGGTGCATAAATGTTTAGGATTGTTACCTCTTCCTCTTGCAGCTTTCCCCTAACTAGTATATAGTGGCCTTCTTTATCTCATTTGATTGTTTTTGGTTTGAAGTTTACATTGTTTGCAAACATAATAGCTACCCGTGCTTTTTCTGGGGACCTGTTGCATGCAGAATTGTTTTCCAACCTTGAACTTTCAACCTGTGGATTTCCTTTTGAGTAAAATGTGTTTCCTGTATACAGCATATCGTTGGATTGTGTTCCTTAATCCAGTCTTCCTATCTTTTCCTTTTGACTTTTGAGTTGAGGCCATTTACATTAATGGTTAACATGGTTATATGTTGGCTTATTCTAGTCATGTTATTTACTTGATGTTTTTCTTCGTTTGCTGACTGTTTACTTGCTTGTTCTGTTTAGGGAGTTATTAATGTTGTTCTTGGAATTGTTGTCTCTTTTTTCTCTGTCTAGACTATCTTTTAGTGCCGTTTACAATGCTGATTTGGCACTCATGAAGTTCTTCAGTTGTTCTTTGTCGTGGAAATATTTTATTTCTCCATTGAATTTGAGGGATAGTTTTGCAGGATACATCAGTCTGGGTTGGAAGTTGTTTTGTCTCAGAATCTGTAATATCTCGCTCCAAGCTCTTCTTGATTTCATGGTTTCCATTGAGAAGTCTGCTGTAATTCTGATGGGCTTTCCTTTATAGGTGATCTGTTTCATTTCTCTAGCAGCTTTTAATATTGTGTTCTTCTGCTGGATATCTGGGATCTTGACTATTATATGCCTCTGTGTGTTTTTCTTTGGGTTATGGATCATTGGGGTTCTATATGCCTCGCTTAACTGAACTTCAGTATCTTTTACCTTGTTTGGGAAATTTTCTGCTATTATTTCAGCAAATATTCTTTTCATATTGTTTGTGAGGTCTCCTGCTGTTTCACACACTCCTATAACTTGAATAATGTTACATTTTGCCTCATCTTGGAGCTGTTGGATTGACTTTTTTTGTGTCTTTGATGATATTATGAGATTCTTCCTGTCACACTCATAAGCTGCCATGCTAGCTTCAAGTTCTGAAATTCTATCTTCGGTTTCATTTAAGCGGTTTTGCATGCTTTCAGTGTAAGTTTTCAAATCCTGGCATTCTCTTTGGACCTGTTTCATTCTTGGTAATTCATTCCTAAATTGCTCTTTTAACGTTTCCTTTTGTTTCCTATTTTCTTCTAGTCTTTTGTCTGTTTCTTCTCTATGTGTACGGAACATTTCTTCCATCATTGTTTACAGCTCTTTTTTTGTCTGAGAGATCATTGCGGGTATGTGGCTTATTTCTGCTTTAAGCTTTTTTATGGCCTGTTGGAGTTGTTTCATTTCCGATGCAATCGTTTCATAACTTGCAGGTATGTGGCTTCCTGGTTCCCCTGTATCCTCTCATTCACAACTTGTTCTGGGTGGGGTTGAGTTTTGAGACTGCGTTTTGTTCCTCTGTTTTCCCATTTTTGGGTATCAGATTCAAAATGTGGAGGTATAAATTCCCCAGGCAGTTCAGTAGGCAAAGGTCTGCTGCAGAGGCTGCTCCAATGATTTCTTCTCTTTGGGAGAATGTCCCTTAAGCTGTCTGCTGAGATTTCCGCTTTACTCCCTACCCTGAGACCTGGCTGGGGCACATAAACAGCTCACCGCCCCAGGGACCTTACAGGAAGGGGGCCACTCAGGTGTTCCTCCCTGGGTGGAGCTCCTCCTCCCCTTACAAATCCCGTCGGGGTGCCCAGCCATCTCTTCCGACCCAGGGATCCTGCAGTCTGTAAAGCTGCTCGGATGTCCCTCGCTGGGCGGAGCTTCTTCCCGACTCAGTAAAAACCGGTCAGGGCACCCAATCAACTCACCCTGGGATCGTGCAGACAGGAATGCCGCTCAGATGTATCTCCCTGGATCGAGCTTGCTCCCGACTCAGAAATCCTGCCGACCGCAGCTGCCATAGTTCGCGCGGGCGCTGTCTGCGGGGGCAGGGCTCTGAGCGGGATCCTGGACCGCTGCCCAGATTGGTGCAGTCTGCCTGAGGATCGCGTTCTGAGTTTACTCTGCTCTGCCGCCCCCAACAGATCCGGGCTACCGCCGCCTCCAAGCCGATTGGGTTCAGGAGCTGGGAGGGTCCATCCCACTGCAATCGCTCTCTCGGCTGTACGCGGATCCAGCCGAGCTGCGGCCCAAGCGCAGCGCCAATCGTCTCGGGCGCCCAGCTCTCAGGATCCGCCCACTTCTTGCCACGGCTTATCCAGCTGATCCTGTAATTCTCAGTCCGCGGAGAGCAACACGATCAGTTGGAATTTCGCATCCGCGGACAGGGCACCCGCGCGCAAAGGATCGGTCTCTGGGAGAGTTTCCCTCTGCCGCTCACCTGGTCGCCATCTTCCTGGAAGTCTCTTTTTTCTACATCTTTTTGAGATGACTATGTTTTTGGCCATTCTGTTGATTTAATATCCAGTTTTTATTGTTTAGAGCATAATGAAACATTCTATATCACAGGGATAGATTGAAAAATCTTTCAAATGTCCTGTTACATTTTGTTTTCTAATTGTCTGAGGATTTTTGCATTTATATTAATCAAAGATATTAGGCCATAGTGTTCTTTCTCTCTCTTTCTTTGTTTCTTGCTATCCTTCCACTCTGTCCATATCTTGTTTTGGTAACACAATAATGCTGACCTTAGGGAATGTGTTCAGAAAAATTCCTTCCTCTTCTATTTTTTGGAATAATTTAAGAATAATCAAAGAATTCTTTAGATGTTTGGTATAAGCGAGCAGTAAAGTACTTAGGTCTTGAGCTTTTCTTTGATAAAAATGTTTTTTATTTTTCATTAAGTGTAGTTAGTTGCTATTTCTCTGTTTGGGTTTCTTATTTCTTCATGATTCAATCTTGGCTAAATGTGTATCCACCTTGCCCAGATTATCAAATTTAGTAGCATAACCAGGAATAAAGCTCAGTGGCACAGTGCCTTCCTGGCAAGTGCAAGGTCATGAGTTCGATTCCTGATACCCCCAAATTTAGTAGCATAAAATTTATTGTGACAGTTTTTATTGAACTTTTATATTTGTTTTTTTCAGTTGTAATGTCTTCATTTTAAACTCTGATTTTAGTTGATTCTTTTCCTTAATCTACCCAAGAATTTATCTAGTTTATGTTTTCAAAGAATTGGCATTTCATTTATTTTTAAAAATTTCTGTTTCATTTATTTCCACTATGATCTGTAATACCTACTTTGTCATTAATTTGGGATTTAGTTTATTTTTGTTTTTGTGGTTCCTTGAGATGCAGAAATTGGTGTTTAAGGTATTTTTCCTTTTTTAAGATGGACAATGTTTCTAAGAACTTCCCTCTTGGGATAGTTTTTGCCATTTTAGGATGTGTTTCAGTATGCTCTGCTTCAAGAATATGAAAAAAAATTCTCCCTGATTTATTTCTTGACTCATTGATATAAAAAAACAAGTTATGTAATTACCTATGTTTGTGTAGTTTTCATAATTTTCTTTTTTATTGAAGTTTATCTTTATTGCATTATAGTTAAAATGATAATCAATATGATTTTAATTTTTAAAGATGTGTTGTCGTATTTGTGGCCCAGCATGTTCTTCATCTGGAGAACGCTCCCATAAGCTGATGAGAGAAGCCTGTGTTCAGCACATGTTGACTACGATATTCTACAGTACCTTGTTAGCTCCTTAACTCAGGGGTGCAGTTCAGTTGTGTGGTTTCTTTGGCAGTTTTCCATGCGGGACCTATCTCTCTCTTTTGTGTTTTATATTTTGGTGATCTAGTATTGAGCACATATATATTTAGAATTTGTATTTGTCCTGTTGACTGATACTTTTAGAATTATGTAATACTTTTCCTCATCTCTATCTACTGATTTTGATTTAAAGTTTTGTGTCTCATACAAACATGTGTAGCTCTACATTCTATTGAATTTTACTTGCATGGTGTATGTTATTATGTCCTTCCACTTTTTCTCTATTTGTACCTTTAGAAGTGAGTTTCTTGTAAGCAACACATAGCTGTTTTTTATTTGAAAGGGTTAAAAAACATGAAAAACAATAAAAAGTGATACAGAATTTCAAAAGATGACGGAAAATTAACCATGCTTATTATATTGCATGTTATTGTCTTCAAAGTAGTTGCTCAGATTACCAGATATAGGCATGCAAAATTGATCAGACAATACAAGTGCTAACATTTACTTATCTATACAGTTATTTATGGCTTTCAGTTGAAGAATTTAACCCATTTTATGTGGAAGGTAATTATCATGTAACTCATCCTCTACTTTTGTTGTAGTGTCATTCTTTTCCCCTCTCTCACACTCTCATTGTTAAATGATTTACTCTAGTACCGTCCTTTGACTCCTTGCTTATTATTTTTGGTTGCCTATTACAGATTTTGCTGTTTAGTTACCAGATGACTTACAAATAACATCCTCTAACTATAACAAGCTATTTAAAATTGTAATAATTTAACATGATTATAAGGATTAAAATAAAAAAACAAGTAAATATACAAAGACTCTACTTTTATATTCAATTGCTCCCCACATTTTGAAATTCCTCCCCATATTTTGTTTTATATCTATCAATAGTGTCGTCTCATCATTTACTGTGTTTATATTAATAGCTTTGGCTTTTCATTCTTCGTATTATGGTAGAAATGATCTGCAAGTCATGCTTACAGAATGGCAGCATTCTGCTGTATGTTTGTAATTACTCTTAGAAATGTGTCTTACATTTCTATGGTTTCTTCTCATTAACATCTTCTTTTTTAATTTGAAGAATTCCTTGTAGCACTTTTTGTAGAAGAGGTCTGGGAGAGATATATTCTTTGGAATTTTCCTTTTGTGGGAATGTCATTAACTTTCCTTCATTTATAAACAATGGCTTTTCCGGGTACAATTTTCATGGAGGACACTTTTACCAGGTCTGTAAGATTTCTGCTGAGAAGTTTATTTTCAGGCAAATTATTATGTGTTTCTTTTCTCCAGTTGTGTTGAGAATTTTCTCTTCATCTTTCACTTTGATTATTATATGTCTTGGGGTTGTTGTTACTGAATTAAATGTAAATGGTAACCACTGACATTTCTGTAACCAAATATTTATTTCCTTCTCTAGGTTTGTAAAGTTTACATTTTTTTATGTATTTGAATAATCTTTCTACCCATTTGGTATGTTTAATTCCAACTTCAATTGGCCTTCTTGAGCCCGAATAACCTACATATTTCCTCCCTTCATACTGTTCCAAGTATCCCATAAACTTCCTTCTTTTTGTTTCATTTCATTTTCTCACCTGTTTATTATTAAACTCACCAAATCTTTCTCATTTGAGCTATTCTATTATTGATGTCTCCTACCTAGTTTTTAATTTCACTGAGCAAAATATTCACCTCAAGAATTTGAGTTTTTTTAATCTCTTTACATATCTCTATTAGAGTATTAAAACTTGTTTCTCTGTTTTCTACAAATTCATTGAATCTTCCTAAAGCACTTGTATTAAATGTTTGAAAGTTATTTCCTCAGTGATTAATTACTACTTGCTCAATTTCTGACACCTCATTAGGTGAAGGTATGTTTTCCTGAAAATTTCTGACACTTGTGGGTGAATAACATCACCAAGACATAGAAGAATTAAGTGATCTCTCACCTATTACAGGAGTTACACTACAGAAACCCCTGTGATAGGTGAAAATCCACGAAGTAGCAGCATTATATTTATTTTATTATTCATATATATTTTAAGACTTTATAAATCCTTCCCACACATCTATAATCCCTTCCCAAACTCCCGTGTGCCTCCCAGGGAAGGCCCTCCTTCTCAAAGCCTCGGCTTCCAGCTGGGGCAGCTCCCTGGGGTCCCCTGGGTGAATTGGTGTCTCAGCTGGAGGGCAGGTGGGGAGGACAGCAGAGGTGGGGGTGGAGGGAGGGAGCAGGCCCGTGAACTGAGCTCATGGGACCCAGGAAGCTGCAGCCACAGCCAAGCTGAGCCCATTGCCTGGCTCACATCGCTTGCCTGGCTTAGGCCAGCTCCTAGCAGAGGCGGGGGGCGGCCAGAGCCCATGCCAAGCAACCTCTTCACCTGTAAGCTGCACCTACCCAGTGCAGGTCCACTAGTGAGGCCAGGGGGCTCTTCCGGGCTGGGCTGGTTGTGGTGATACTACTGCATTTCCACTGTGTACAATACGGTATTCATCCACTGATGAAATTCATACTGTGTAGTGCTTTATTTCAGTTTAATATTCTCTTAATGTTTGCACTAACATTTTTTACATTTTTAAAATTTTTACCCAAAAATAGCCAAAATCATAAATATTATATAAATACCCATATACCGCAAAATCCCATGATATAGTGAAAACTCCACAATACAGAATTAGATATATATTTTTTTTAAAACCCTCAATATGGTGAAGCTACAAAAAGTGAATGTGGTGTAGTGAGGGAAGACTGTATTGCATTCTTCCTAACGTAGCTTTCTTGCTGCCCATCTTTGCAGAAATACTTAGTGGGTTGCTTATTTTATCTTAACTTTCCAGAATTGCACAGTGCCTATGTCCAGATTTGCTGGAAGAGTGCTTAGTGGTTATCACCAGCTGTCTGAATTAATGTGTTCTCTATGGCTCAGTCCTCAGGGATTGGCCTGGTGGTTGGAGTCCTGTAGCTTTCCTCAGCACTGTTTCACCATGAGGTTGAGTTTCAAGCTAAGACCTATACTTAATTTCCTCTTCCTTCCCCAAGAAAGAGACACTCCTCTCTACACTTAGCTGCTTGAGACCGGGTGAAGAGGGAAGCACACGATTCTTTCCTTACTGACTCCTTCAATAATCTTTTTGTATTGTTAAACCAAAAGCAATTGCAGTGGTCCCTCACCTGACTTCCTTGGCTATTTTGAAAATAGTTTGGTGTTTGAACAGCAGTTTACATTGATGTGTCTGTGTCTAGAGCCCATTGCAGGAGGTTCTTAATTAGTAACCATGTTTCTGTGGCCCAAAAGGACATGAGCATAAATGATATTTATTTAAATACTAATTTCCTCTGAAAATATGAATGTAACAAATAATTTGCATCAGATTTCAAAGTCTCCTATCCCATGTTGTATGAGTCATGGAATGGCTATGAAATAAATCTAAATCCTCATGTTCTTTTTTATTAGAACAAAAATTTGGAACACTAGTGGAATTACGTAGTAAGGATTATGGTACTTTTTGAAGAAATGTTATTTTTTTGCCATTACATTTAAATTTTTCTACAGCAAATAAAACTGTATGTACCAATGGTTGAAGTACTCTCATCACAGTGAAACTCAAACTGGAGTGATTGCTGAAGTGGGAGAAGCTGGGCACTGGTATTTGTTATTTAGCCAGCAGTGATTCCAAAAGATGAGGGGATTTATTTCTTCAGGATATCAACTGCATCAGAGTAAACTGACCCAGAATACAGTCTTTAAAAGTCCAGTCACCTTGTTATACCTCTCAGAAATTCAGGAAACATTCTACTTCACATAGCATCAGTTGAGGTCACAGGTTGATAACTCATTGGCAGATAGTCTGATGTGGAGCATTCAAGCTGGTTAAATTTCACATGTTTTAATCAGTGGTGACTGGAAACTTGGTTCAGCAGGGCCTATTTCCAGTGCCATAAACTCTCCGGGCCTCCTGACTTCTCTCTGCACTAGAGAACTTGCAATGCTTGTACAGCAGAGCGTCTATAAACATGGAAGAGTTGTCATTATTCTCAAAAGGAAAATCTAGACCTCCCCTAGTATCTTATCAACCTCACTTTATTAATCAAAATATCACACTGTTACTGATTCAAAAAAGCCCCCAGCAACATTTTTCTCGTAGTCCTTCAAGTTTACTGTGTAGTCAAAAGTCTCCAAGTTTTTAATGAGTCCCGTTCACACTTTCAAAACTTGTTCATACCCAATGGGCTCATGAAATCCCACTCTTCTCATACATACACATTCCATGCACAGCTAGGTTTGCAAATGATTTGTATTGTACTGCCGCACACAGAGTCACAATAGTTGGTAGAAAATATTCTGAAGTCTTCCAAGAAAGAAATCTTTTCTTCTTTACCTTGCTCTTGGATCTATTTTCACTCATGTTATTCACTGCTCTGAAACTTTACAATCATGTACTTGGAACGTGTGTGTATGTGGAGTGTGTGTGTGTGTGTGCATGCTGATATTATTTTTTAAGAAGCTGTTTGTCATTTGATTCTGGCATCTTATTGGTCAGTATTTTGCTTTTCATTTGTCAGTCTTTTAAAAATATATTATTTGATAATTTTTCTGCCTTTTATTCTGTGCTTTAAGAAAACATCCTGCACAGATACAAATTCTCTATGATGAATGTGATGATTGTGTACGTCTACAATATGTCAATAAAATCAGATTGAAAAAATGTAGACATTTCATCATCTGATCAGATCCTGATAACTCAATATTACATTAAGATACTGTAGCTAATTTTTAAAATTAAATTTACTTCAGTTATTAAAATGGTATATGGTATTATAGTAAGTCTGAAAACCCATACTGAGAATAAAATTTTTAAAAAGCTCATAATTAAACCACTTCATTTTTTCTTTGCATGCTATGTACAAGGAGACATTTCATGCAAATTAAATTTACTTATCAGTCTAGGAAATTACATCACAGGGAGATTCTTTTGTTTATGAAGACAGAAACTTATAACTTCTGAAAGAAGAAATTTAAAAAGTTAAGAGTCATTATGTTCAAATGCAGATGCAAGTTTCACTCACCTCAGCAGGCAGGCAGACATTAGCATCAGATTAGAAAAAGGAATTATAAAGTATAAGCATTTTAATCTTGTTTTATGATTTCTAATACCTTGGTTTAAGAAAGCTGTATTTCAAAACAGGCTTTGGTGCTTTCTGTGGTGAGAATTTTTTTTAAAGAAGGTCATTTGTATAACTTGTAGGAATTTGTAAACATTTTGTTTTCAGACTGATATATTATGACTGTTGCTTTCCTCTGCTTTTGTTCAATAATTCTCCAAATTCAATTACTGATCTCATTATAGATGATTTCAATACATAAGCCATGATTTTCTCCATGACCTTGTAAAAAAAGACACAAAAATATGAAATAGATTAAAAATTCATGCTCTGTGATATTTGATATATGTTATAAACCATTTTTAAAATTTAATTTTACCACAGTGAATTGTGAATGATGAAGTCATATCATTTTAAACTTTTAATATCTGAGATGCTAAAAGTACTTAGACCAATTTTAAATACTAGTGAATATTTTCTGAAATAATTTGATACACATTTTTTATTTTATGAAACAGAAATTTCAAAACAAAATAATAGAATGTTTTTCCTTATATACTGGTGATCACTTCCCTTTCTAAAAGCAATAAAGTAAAATGCTAATGTATGGGAACAAAGCTGAATTGATAGTACCTCCACATTTGAAGTTAAGGAATGGAATTAAATTCAAGTGCTGACTGTGTGCTATTGACTATGAGCTGCTTATTTTCACAGCTTCCCTGAGTCTTCTTAAAACCATCCAAATCATCTGCTGATTTCGTGGAACAATATTTACTACACATCAGTAGAAATGAATGGGAAAACAGTTTAGTTTCATGTAATGCTTTGCCTGTGACACTCCTATGGGGTTCATCACCAAGCTATAGCAAAACAACTTTTCATCTTCAGTCACCAGTCACTCATTTGGTTTTATTTAGTCAACAAGAATTTATGAATCATTTTTATATGTCTCATATATACTTAAATATGTTATCACAAAGCGATAGTACATTTTGTTTTTGATAAAGGCCTCAGCCAGATGAGAAAGGATTTTGAAAACTTCACACTGAAATTTGATAATTTAGCTGAATACAAAACAGTTGTCTGTTTCGTTTGCATACAAAAGCGTCTTCACACATGTTGAACCCTCCGGATAGGACTGATGGATTTGTCAAATAAGCATCTTCACAAGGAAAATATTGGTAATTCTGGAGGGCATTCTTAATTCTTTTAAATAATACCTCAGTGAAGTTATCTAGACACGTTGTGACTGATTTTAGCACTTGAAGCTATCAGAGATCGTAGACAGAGTGTAATTCTCACTCTAGTAATTTCAGTCAAAAACAAACCTTTGGAAACTGAGAACTTTGTCTCCATTATTTCTATCTCCCCTCTCAACTTCAGAATGATGTTTTAACTTGTTAAGAGAAAAAAGAAGTGTCTTTGCCTCCAGAAAACTTTCTGGAAAATTTCTTTCTAACCATACTTAAAAATAAAAAATTTTCTATTCTAAGAAAAAGAACATTTGCTTGTGTTATGTGGAAGGCAATTCATTTTGGGGTGAGACTTTTAAATAAAAAATCACTGATTTCTTAAACACAGTCTCCAATGAATATGTTGCTAAGAGACGTTTTGAACTCCATCTCACAATTCCTTTTTCTGTTGACAGTCTTGGGAAGGTCAGATGCTTTCATGTCTGCAGCTATAGATGGAATTCCCTTCATTTATTTGAATGCCTTGAAATTTCCTCTGTAAAGCATAATCCAAGTCCAGTTAACAAAAACAATCTTAGATGATCTAGTAGCATGTGGCTTAAAATAGTGGAAAATAATCTTCCAGCACATTGCTGCATATGACAGTCAGGTTTTTGCTACCACAAAGGCCTCCAAACAGAATGAAGCATAAATTAGTGCAAGCTGTGGAAACAATAGCTTTCCAAATATTGTGCTCTAGTGTTGACGTAGTGCCACAACATGCACACAGAACAGACTCTGAATGAGACCACACTTGGGATTTTAAAGGAAAATATACACTGACGCACAGCACAGATGCCATCGCTCTCCTCCTGGTACACACGCACATCTGCTGCGTTTCTGAAATAGAGATGTTTGGCTCCAAGGGAAGGCAGTGATGGCACTGGTGTTAGCCATTTGATTGCAGTCAAGTCCATACCAAACACATTGCAGGATGACTTCTTTCAGTGGGGGCTATTTTCTGAGACTTGTTTCTTAATGATGCTGAGGCAGAAAACTAGGGCCTGGCAAAGCTGGCTGAGGAAACAGGTGTGACCTATTCATTACAAAATCCCAGGGCGCAGGCACAGAATAGCTCCCAAAGCCCTGCATGTGGATTCTTGTGAGGACTCAAGCAGGTTTGCAATAGGGTGATCTAGACCTGACTACAACCTGAGTAGTGGGAGATACAGTCAACATTGAGCTCGCAGCTACCGTGTTCTCTTAAAGTAACCCACTATCTTCCCGTAGTGCAAACTTTTCTTCTTTTACTTGATCCGGACTCTCTCTACGGAGTCCTGCTATTTTAATATTTTAATCAGTACAGATCTTGGTCACCATTTGCTCTTGTCATGAACAAATTCTTTGTTCCAGAAGGAAAAATAGTAGAAACTACCTCTAGGAGGAGAAATCAGTACCCCAAAGCCCAGTAACAATCCCTCATTACTCTTTTTTTATTGGTACATTTTAGATACACACAGTGATAGCATTCATCATAGGAAATCTTTAACTGTACATTGTATATCTTGCAACTCCTTTGTTTCTCATTGCCCTTGGTTCCCTTTGCCATCTCTTCCCCTCCTATAAAAGCTTTGTTTACCTTTTTTCTTCCCTTCTTCGTTCTCTTGACCATTCTTTCCTTGTTCACTTTCTCATTGCAACTTTTTTTGCCTATTTCAAAATATCTATTATACATCTTGGTTCTTACTTACACTTACCATTTCTCACAAAGAGAAACCATGCAGTGTTTGTACATGTGTGTCTGATTTATTTCACTTAGTAGTATGGTCTCAAGGTGCACTTAGTTAGCTGGAGATGTCTCAAGCTTATCCCTTTTGTGGCAGAGTAGTACTCAATTGTATAAAAAAACCCCACATCTTCTTTATCCATTCATTGGTTTATAGGTATTTGGACTGTTTCTAAGACTTAGTTATTATAAACTGTGCCACTATAAACATTATACATATATTAATGTGGTGTGATGCTTTTAATTTTTTCAAGAAGGGGAATAAATTGGTCAAATACAACTTACAGTCTTAGTTTTCTTTGAAGAATCTCCACACTGATTTCCACAGTGGTTGCACCAGTCTACGCTCCCACTAACAGTGGAGAAGGTTCCTTTTTCCCCACAGCTCTACCAGTATTTGTTATTAGTTGATTTCTTGATGACAGACCTTGTTCTGGAGGGAGATGGAATCTCAGTGTTTTTTTAATTTGCATCTCTTCAATGACCAGTAATGTTGAACAATTTTTAATATGTTTATTTGCCATTTCTACTTCTTCATCTGAGAAGTGTCTATTCATTTCAGATGCCTATCTTTGCATTGTGTCATTAAATTTGGAGGATAGATTTTTAAAAATCTTCATACATTCTAGATATTATTCCATTGCCTGAGGAACAGTTGGCAAACATTTTGCATTTTGCACACATTGTGTGTCGTATCTACATTCTGTTGATGGTTTTTCCTGCTGTTCAAAAGTGTTATAATAAGATGAGATCAAAGACTGATAATTCCTTTTCAGTCAGAATTTTCTTCATAAAATCTTTTTTTACATCCATGTTTTCAAGAATTCTACTTGTTCTATCTTCTAGAGTTAGTGTTTCTTTTTCAATATGTAGATCTTTGATCCATTTCAATTTTAGTTTAATACATGCTGAGAGATATGGTTCTGCTTTTATTGTTCAACATGTAGAGAGCAAGTTTCTCAACACTATTTATTAAAGAGGCTGTATTTCTTCTAGTGAAGGTGTTTGTCTTCTTTGTCAAAGACAGGCTCCGTAATTATGTTTGGAGTTGTTTCTGCATTTTCTAACATGTTCCATTGATTCTCAGCTCTGTTTCTTTTGTTGTTGTTGCCAATACCATCCTGTCTTTATCACAGTAGCTTCATAGTATAGTTTCAAGTCGGGGATTGTGATGTCCCCTGCCTTGCCTTTGTTCCCAGATTTGCTATGCTAGATCTCTTTTGGTTCGAAATTAATTTTGTCTTGTTTTCTCTAATTTTGTGAGATATGCTATTAGAATTCTGATCGGGATTGCTTTAAATCTGTATAACAATTGTGGAACTATTTCAATTATCACAATGTTATTTCTTCCTACCTAAGAATAAAATGTATCTTTCCATTTTTTTATATCCTTTTCAATCCCCTTTTTCAGAGTACTGTAGTTTTCAGTGTAGAGGTGTTTACTTTCTTCATTAGACTGATTCTTAAGTACAGTTGTCCCTCACTATATCATGGTCCACCTATTGTGGCTTCACTGTATCATGGGCTTTATATATATATATATATATATATATATATATATATATATATATCTGTATTGCAGAGCTTTAGCTGTATTGTGGGATTTTGTGGTATATAGGTAATGATCTTCTTGGCTGTGCAGTACAGTCATCTCATTGTCCCCACCTTCATCGTCATCAGTACTGCACAGCTACATAATTCATGATCTTCATCATTCAAGTTGTATTATACTTTACTAGTGAGTACCCATATATAATTTTACATGTTGTACAATTACATAGGTTTAAGAGTGTAGAAAGTATTTAAGAGCATATGAAGTGTTTATAAGAGTGTGAGAAAGGTTAATAAGAGAGTGAGAAAGGTTAATAGAAGTGTGGGAAGGGTTTATAAAGCCTTAAAATATATATAAATAGTAAAATAAATATAATGCTGCTGCTTTGTGCATGTTCACCTATCGTGGGGGCTGTCTGGCAAATAACTCCTGTGATAGCTGAGGGATCACTGTAATTCATTTTGTTGGATGCTATTATGGTTTCCCTAATTTTACTCTCAGTGAGTTTCTTGTTTGTATGCAGGAAGGCTATTGTTTTTTGAATGCTGACTTTGCATCCAGCCACACTACTCAATTTGATTATTAATTCTAGAAGTCTTTTGGTGGAGTTTCTATCGCCTTTTATGAAGAGTATCATGTTATCACTCAATAATGGTAATTTAACTTCTTCCTTTCTTATCTATCCTTATTCCTTTTTTTTCGTTTTCTGTCTAATAGACCTGGGTAATATTTCCAGAACTATATTGAATACAAGTGGTGACAGTAGGCATCTTCATCTTGTTCCTGGAGTTTAGAGTGAAAGCTTTCAGGTTTTGTCCATTTGTATGATACTAGCTCTTGATTTGTTTGAGAAGAGTTTCAGAAGTCACAGCATTAGATGTTCCCCAAATTTCTTCTGGAATTCAGGAGTGAATCTAGTAAGGTCTGGTCTTTACTTTGTTGGTAGTTTTTAAAATACACCCTCAATTCAAATGGCTGATATTGGCTTACTTAGAACTTTCATATCTTTCTTAAATTCAGCTTTTGTAATTCATAGGTTTCTAGGAATCTGTCAGTTCTTTCTGTGCTTTCCATCTTATTAGAATAGAGGTGCTAGAAGTAGGTATTGGTGATATTCTGGATTTCTGGAGGCTCTGTGGTGATTTCACCCTTAAGATGCCTAATTTCATAGATTTAAGTCATCACTTCAATAAAGTTGATTAAGGGTTTGTCTATTTTATTTAATCTTTCAAAACTAACTTTCCAAGGATTTTTTGCATTGTTTTCTTAGTCTCAATTGAATTAATTTCTTTTTTGATATTTATAATTTCTTACCTTGAATATGGCTTGGGTTTGACTTGCTCTTCTTTTCTAGAAACTTCAGGTTCAACAGTTACATTTTTTATTTCAGATTACTTGCTTTTCTAATATGGGTTTTCATGATTCCATATTTCCTTTTTAAGACTGCTTTCATTGTGTCCCATAAGTTCTGATATGTTGTATTGGCATTATCATTTAATTATAGAAACTGTCTCATTTCTTCTTAAATTTTATCTATAATCATTGGTTGTATAAGAGGGTGTTATTTAATTTCCATGTGTTTGTGAAGTTGTAGTTTCTTTTTCCATTGATTTCCAATTTCCTTGCAGTATGATCTGATAATATGCATGAGATAAATTTCATTTCTTTACATATATTTAAGCACCTTTTATGAGGTAGTATGTGCTTTATTTTGGAGCGTGTCCTGTTTAGCTGAGATGAATGTATATTTGATATTCCAGGATGGAACACTCTGTAAACATCTCCTAAGCGCATTTGTTCAAAAGTTTGTATCACTTCTGATATTTTACTGTTTTTTTTTTTTTTTTTTTTTTTTTTTTTTTTTTTTTTTTTTTTTTTTTTTTTTTTTTTTTTTTTGTCCATTTGATCTGTCCTTTTGTGACAGTGGAGAATTTTGGTTCCCCATTATAATTGTATTAGTTCTTATTTGATATTTTCAAATTCATTAACATTTGTTTTATATAGTTAGTTGCATGAGTTCTTGGTGCACATATGTTTATGATTGTTATTTCTTCTTCTTGGTCTGTTTGTTTTACAAGGATATATTGACCTTTATTTCTTTTAATCAGTTTTACCTTGAAATCCACTTTGTCTTCAAATAGAATAGCTAGCTGCCTCTGTTATTTTTTAGCTTCCTGTCATATGGACTATTATTTCTCATCCTTTAATTTTTAGTTCATAAATTCCTTTTTGAATTAAATGTGTTCCTTTTGTGCAGTATATTTTTGAATCTTGCTTCTTGATCCATTCTGTCAGTGGGTTTGTTTGTTTTGGACTGGTCAGTTGAGACCATTAACATTAATGATTAAACTGATATGTATTTATTTACTCTTGTCATGTTATTTTCCTGTTGCTGGTTCTCTTTTTACCCCTCTCCTTAATTTTTTTTTTTTTTTTTTTTTTGTACTGGGAATAAAACTCAGGACCTTATGCTTGCCATGTAGGTGCTTGTACCAGTGGGCTATCTCCCCATGACTCTCCTTAAATTCTTCCTTGCCTAGTGGATTGATTCTATTGGGGTTCATGGAGTTGTAGTCTGTATTATCTCTTTCTTCAATGTCTTTCAGAACATTTTCAAATACTGGTTTTGTTGTCATGTGATCCCTCAGGTATTCTTTGTCATGGAAGTATCTTATTTCTCCACAGATTTTGAAAAATAGTTCTTCACGGTACCACAGTCTAAGATGGAGGGTTTGTTTTCAGGGCTTTAAAGCAAATTTTACTGTAAGATATCCTCTATTTGAGGTTTTGTGCTTTGAAGTTTGCTGTGATTCTTACTTTCCTTTAGAGGTAATTTGTTTATTCTGAAACAGATTTTAAAATCCTTGTGTTGAATTTCTGTAATGTTGCCTATTACATTCCTTGGTGTAGGTTTTTTATCATGGTTAATTGGAGTTTTATACCTCTCACTTATGTATGTTTCAAAATCATTTTTCCTTCCTGGAAAGTTTTTCCATTTCTTCTGGGAGCAAGTTTATGTTGTTTGTGTTATCACCTGCTTCTTCACTGACTCCGATCAATCTTACGTTATTCTTTGAATAACCTAGCAGCTGTTGGTTTGAGTTTTTGTTCTTTGTTATTTTCAAGAAATCTTTCTTTTTTTCATGATCCTTAACTACAATCCTGTTTTCTATATTGATATTCTGTCTTCACATTGTCTCATGATGTGGCATATACAATCAATGGAACATTTTAATCTCCTAGATATCTCTTTGAACTCCTCCTTGGATTCTGTTCCTTTGCTATGTTGGACATTTATGATTTCCATCATTTTCCTAGGCTCCTCTAATGTTTTTTCTGTATCTGTTGCAGATTTACTGACCATGTCTTTCATTAGGGTCACCATCTCTATAGTTATCTGAGAAATTATTTCTGGTTTGATTTTTTTCTAAATCCTCATTCATCTGCTTTGTTATTTCTGTTTTTACCATATCAGAGTGTTGAGGTGGGTAGCTTTCAAGTTGTCCCTCTTTATTTTGCCCTGCACTTGCCTTTTGGAAGCTGGAAATCTGGGGGTGCATTATATGCTATTGTGTTTCCTAATTTTCTATATTTATTATTTTTTGTTTTTAGTTTGGCTTCTCTGTCGATGTTTCTAAATTGCTTATGACAAGTACCATTATTTCTAGTATAAAGAACCCTTATGAACTGCATACTTTTCAGAGGTGTTTTCCACATGTATCTGGGTTTTGGATTTGGAGTTTGTTGCAAGATCCTGTCTGTCTTAGTTACTTTTCTTGTTGCTGAGACAAAATACCAAAGGGGAAGTTCTATTTGTCTCACAGTTGTAGAAGTTTCAGTCTACAGTCAGCTAGCCCCAAGCAGGATTACATGGCAGAGGGACATCATAAAGGAGAAATAGTCCATGACAAGCAGGCAGGTGAGAGCAAGCAAGAGAGGGATGATCACAGCTTTTTCTAACCCTTATATCTTATCCAGGCTATTTATGGTAGACAGCAATCACACTCTAAATCTTAGTGCTCTTGAGCCTAGCATTGCACTATGAATCTACCTCAGTATGCAAAACTCTAGATGTAGCCACATCTAAAAATGCTGTGCCTATGACTGCAGGAGGGTTTGAGGGGACACCTACACATAAGCCATGACACTGCCTTTTCAGTTTACTGGGTATGACAAGTTGCTACCAACTTGGCCCAGGTCCTGTATGTGGCACTGACCTATAGTATTGTTTACAACCCTTAGGCAATCTCAGTCTTCATATACCAGAAAGAATAACTGATTAGGACAACTATGTCACCTTGGCTAAAGTAGTACAATTAGTAATAACAATAGCATCAAACACAGCCGAGAAAATGACAAATATTGTAACTATTGATTTGCCACGTTTAAACATATGAATTAGATTTGTGGTTATAAAACAAAATCTAAAACAAACCAGAAAATTCCATACAGTAAGTAAGACCTCAATATGGTGATTTTACCCTCAGGGGAGAAAAATAAATGGGTTTAATGGGGAAATAGACCAGCAGAAGAAAAGGAGAGGATTGGAAGCGAGGCTGGAAGACAAAGGATGATTATTCACACTTTGGAAATCTTGTGAAGAAGTTAGGAGGGAAAAAGAGAAGGAAGAAATAAAAACAAGAACAGAGCAGAATAACGAGACTAGAAACCATATTCACATTCACATACAAATAACAACAAACAATCAAGAAAGAACAAAACTAAGAAAGAAAAATAAGGAAAAATATCCACTGCAAGGTATCTCTCTCCTGTCACTGCTAGACGACCTGGACAGCGAGAGTCCAGATCTCCACTGATTAATCCCATCGATCCAGATGTAGCTTTACGGCAGGGTAATGGATGATATCAGGGAGCCCAAACACCCAGTTTCACTAAAGTTCCAGCTAGTTTCTGGCTGTTTGGCTGTACAGTATATAGCATACTTACACTTCTAATCCAAGATGCCTGAGAGTATTGCCTTTCTTTCCCATCTACCATGAGCTGAGAAGCCAACTTTCTCCCTTTCCCTCCTCCCTTCTACCAGTTTATATATTATGAGATATAATTGCTGTCTAAAATAAAAGGTGGGAGAGATTTTATATATTCTGATTATGGTATTTTATAAGTTTGACTGACTGCTTTAATACCTTTCACAACAACAATCACAAAATAATGCAGAGTGATCCAAAGCCTTCAGTTCAACTACAAGATTCAACTTAAGCCCCAATTTTTAGAAAAACAAAGATGGTATATTTAAAATGTGATTTTTTTAAAAAGCACATGAATTGAAGAGTCAATTGGTTTAACTTGCCATTTTAATTATATTTATTAGTCTTAGCAATTTATTTTAAATAACCATTTATAATTCTTGCTGTAGGTTGAGTTTGCATAAAAGCTAATATGTTCTGGTTTGTTTTGAGAGGAAAGGAAATGGGTCCCTAGTCCTTGTCCCACTAAAGAGTTTTAGATGTAAGTGAAAGATCTCTGAGTAGTAGATACTCTTAAAACCCCCCTAATTTCACAGATTAGCAAACCAAAGCCAAGTTTATGAAAAATTCTTAAACATGGATACTATCATTACAGATCAATAAAACCTGGAGGTTGCATTTCAAATTCACAGTCATGTGCAAAACTATTGCTGGGGACCACTACAAAGTGGCTCTGAGCAGGATTTAATATTAACCAATTGGCCTTCTGCATTTACTTGTGAGTTGTCTGAAGCTCAGGCAACTTTCTGACAAGATAAGACCTCAGCTGAGGGCATCTGTCTCCAACCAATTAGCCACAGGAGACTTTCAGCTGCAGGCTCCGCACTCCTACAATAAATACCAACCCAAAGATAAGGTGGTTCTCCTGGCTGACATAATTTACTACTTGGGGAAATTCTCCCAATGTCCTGTGAGATTCCTGCATGTTCTTGACTCTCTTCTTCCTTTGTTCGAAAACCAAATAAATATGGGCTCCCCAGAGAAGTCTTTGACTGAACTCAGAGAGTTTTGAAGCTGTAAGAGTTAGCCCCTCCTGGAAGCCCTAAAATCATTCTCATTGTCTCATCATTTATTTAAGCCTTCACCATCCACTCCCTTGGGAGATTGCGGGCCTGATCATCCTGTCATATCTTATGGTTATTTAACTCAGTTTTTGATAACTATCAGGAGGCATCCACATTTTCTATAAATGATTTTTTAAAACTTTAATGTAATAAATTAGCAGTAGCTCTTAATGATGTTTTCCTTGAAATTAGCTAGTCTTCTATGGTGAAAGTGACACAAACGACTGGAAGCTACATGGAGCATGAAATCTGTTATAATGACACATGGAGTTTAGAAAACTTTAGACCACAGAATAGATCAGAAGGAAGTGCAAAGATGTAATTAGAAAAAGAAAAGCCTAAATGAATGCATTAAGGGCATAGAGTGCATAAGAATATTTGCTCAAAAAACATGTTTTCTCAAATGCTCAGAGTTGAGATCTGAATTCTTCCAAATGAGACTTTGGAAGGATAGCAAAAGAAAAAAATAAGAGATATGATGATAATCTAGACAGGGATGCTGTTTGTGAGGTAAGATTTAAGAAAGAAGTTATAGATATGTCTAAAAAGACAACACAACAGAGATTTGATATCAGTTTCCAAGATTTATTGTAAAAGACTCTGAAAAGATATCTACATAAAAGGGCTGGGGATATAGCTCAGTGGAATAAACGCTTGCCTAGCAAGCTCAGGGTCCTGAGTTCGATCCCCAGTACCACAAAAAAAAAAAAAAAGATATCTACATAAAGCCTGACCCAGCAAAGACCTGGAAATTGTCACTGCAGGTTTCTTCTTCCTAGGACATAATGGGGGGGGGCATATCTGGTACTATGCAAGAGCAACCTGTAAGACCATAACGCCAGCTGAGAGCAACATTATATGGAAGAGGATATAAAGAGCCATAAGATGACAGTAGATATGAACAGTCCATAAAATAGTAACAAAATTAGTCTTGAATCCTCTTTGTTTTTAATTTCATCCTTTCTCATCCATTCTTTCAGTAAAGGTTATTGAGCAGATACTGCATGGCAGAGACTATTCTAGATACCAGGGACACAGCAGAGAACAGAAATGAAAATTCTTGCTTTGTGGAGATTACATTCTTGTGGGAAGATTTCTCATAAATGAAGATGTGAAGAGGTGAGATACATGGTGCTGATGAAAGATGTCTGGGGGGCGGGTATTTGCCATGGCATCCTAGCTGTCTAGAGAAGCACTTACTACCGAGACATCACTGAGGGTAAACCTAAGGGCGGTGGGAGAGCAATTCACACGTGTAACAAGGAGAAGTCTATTCCCTGGAGAAGGAGGATGCCTAGAGTGTACAAGATACAGCTCTGAGCTAGGTGTTATCACAGCTCTTACGAGGCCAAGGAGGAAATCACAAGTTCAGGAACAGCCTGGCCTAAATAGTGAATTCACAGACAGCTGGGATTATAGAAAGAGATCTGGTCCTGAAATAATGAAAATTATTACAATAAGCCAATATCACTGGAACAGAGAAGGAGAAGTGGGAAGAAATAAGGGGTCTGTTAGCATCAGAGGAGGATCGTAAACAAAAGCAAGAGTGCAGCTACCCAGAGTTCTTTGCTGCTATTCAGGTCACTCTGAGACTAAATATCTGGGGAGAAAATGTTTCCCTGAATATATACTTAGAAATTATCAATATGTAATGCAACAACCATTGTTGATTCCCTGTCACCTTATCTGTAACTCAGATTCGATTGTACTATTCTTATGCTACTTTGTGTCTGTTTACTAATATCTTTTTGTTTTTATACTTTTAAAATAAAAAGAAAAAAGCATGGGGAAGCAGGAGAATCCTGATTGATTTGCAGTTACCAATACAGGTTACATTTTCAAAATTACTTCATTTTATTTCATTCTAAAAATATGGAATTGACTAGATTATGATTACCTAGGCAATCATGCCACATCATTAGGAATTAATATTTAAAATAGAACAGGTACATTTTAAAAAATAAAACTGTGTAATTGATCAATTTTGCATACCTGTGTCTGGTTATATGTGCAATGATTTGAAGATGACATTGTGTAGCATGTGTAGTATAGCAGCCATTGCTGATATCATATCACCAAGTTTTGAAGTTCTGTATTATTTTTATTGCTCTCTATGCTGTTTGTTTATGTATTTATTTTTAAAAATGAAAACAAATTTATATGTATATATAAGGATAGTTGGAATATTGGTATTACTGATTTCTGTAGTTTATTAAGAGGAACCGCCAATGCTTAAAATTCTTTTTTCTTGACCAATTTTACATGCTTGCATTTGGTAATTAGAGCAGCTGACCTGAAAACAATATGTACTATAAGAACCATTGTTGAACTCCTACCATTTTGTATGATGAAATTCTACATCATTTCCAATGTTTTTTTAAAAATTTATATATATATATATATATATATATATTTTTTTTTTTTTTTTTTTTTTTTTTTTTTTTTTTTTTTTTTTTTTTTTTTTTTTTTTTACTTGTTACACTCTTTGATTGACCAATTTTACATTCCTTTGTCTAATGGACTGAGCATTTTCATTGAGGATAACAGTATTTAGCAACCTTTGTAAATTTAGCAACCTTTGTAAATTTCTATCATTTTGTCTTGAGGTCATGCATCATTTTTGTTGTTTCTGTATTGTTTCAATTTTTTCTTCATTTTTGTTTTGTCAGATTTTCAACTTTTAAAATAAAAAAAGAACTTAAACTAAACTGGGAAATCTCAGCACTCAGGAGACTGAGGCAGGAAAAGTAATATAAGCTACCATGTCAATATCAAAATTCCTAAGTCAATGAATAGTTAAAAATAAATATCAATTTATAGCTCTATGGACAATATTTTATCAGATAACATTTACAAATTTGTTGCAATATGACCGTATTTTTTCTACTGAATGGATGTGAAAGCTTAAACGTAACCTAAGAAAAGTACTTGTAAGTATGATAAACTTCTGTAACAGTAAAATAATTAATAAACTAACTATGGACTGTTTAGTGAGAGATAATAGAAACATGTTTTTAAGAAAAATATTACAAAGCTTTGGCATAAAACTGTTAATAGGAATAGCTTATGAATTGAAAAGCTATTTTAAAAGATAATAATTGCTCAAAGTAAGATTTCATAACAGTATTCCGAACAAATGATTTTGCATACTTGACCAAATAAATTTGCACAAGTTTTAATCTGTATCTTATAAGTAGTAAGGATATTCTTTATTTCATTATAAAAATTAATTTAAGTGATAGTTTCATTTTTTAAGGATAACTAAGCCTAATTTATTTTTCTCTTTATTGCTTGACAAGAACCATAGTTTTAATATGTACCCAGAATTGCAGCTGTAAATTAATAATTTCTGATAAAACTGCAGTATTTGTCACTGTGGCTGGAGTTTATATTTATTATTTTCTCACTCTTTAGAGAATTCTGCCTGTAAAGTCAACATCACCTTATTAATCTCAAATGTAATTTTCTTTTGCACAGTGCCTATTGGCATAGGCCCGTTATGCCAGCAGCATTCTGGGGGACTGAGGCAAGAGGACCGCAGTCCAGCGTAGGAAACTTAGTAAGCTAGGAAGAGGGGCTCTGAAAATAAAAATTAAAAACTATTGAGAATACAGCTCAGTGTGAACGCCCTGGACATCTCCTCCCATCCCCCCACCCAAGACATGCTTTCTGTTGCTCACTTTTCCGAGTCACATGATTTCATGAGTTTATTACATCCCGGTAAGACAGAGGTTATGATTATTCTGTATATGCTCATCATGGAATAAATAAAGGCTTATTTCTGGGTAATATCAATGTTAATACATTGGTTTAACTGATACATTTTTTAGTCAGCAATAATGGGGGGAGATTGATTTGTTGTTTATTGTCTTTTCTCCAGAAACCAAGATAATTCCCTATTTAGGAGAAAAAACATTAGCTACATTACTTAGGGATAAATTTCTGACCAAAAATAAATACTAGGCTAGATTACTACATGGATACATAGGTGAGTGGTGGATAGATAGCGGCTGGATGGACTGATGGGTGTACAGATGGGTGAGAAATGCGGTTGACTCAAGAAAGCCGGACGCATCCTCTGGGGTGGTTGCATTTTCCGTATTGCCTCTGGTTTACACTGGGAAAATGAAAATCTGTGAAAGTTAGGAAACAGATTACTAAACCTTGTGTCTGTGGCAGTAAGACAAAGTAGGTTGTCAAGGTTATAAAAAAAGAGAAACAGAAATTAAATCGTTAGGTAAACTCCTCCAGCTTGGCTTCAATGTGGCCCTTGTTCCACAAAGTGCAGTGGCAATAGAGCAATCAATCTCAGAAGGTGCAAATGTCAGCGGGAAACCTTTTAATGAGCTCAGTAGGGAGAAACAGAGAATTTCTCCCGTGTAGTCAAGGTGCTTTACACATAGACACGTTAGGTGATGCTATTTTCACCCCAGCAACCTAGAATAGAGGAGACGAGAGAAGATAACCAATGAGGTGTGATATTTCTTGATACTTGACTTTGAGCCAAGCTTGCAAAAAAAAATGCTGACTGTACTGGATGCAATTTAAAGTCAACCAGAAAGGTTGACGAGAAAAAAGTTCTGCTTTTCTTTGAGTTCTTCTGTTTTTGAGGAAGAGGTTTTATTTTATATCTCCAATACAATAGTAATTCAATTACTTCCTAATTAAACTATAATTTATAGATCAAATTAAGGTTTCATAAAAAGTATTTTTCTGTTTCGCAGAATGAGTATATTTGATGAAATATGGAGAAGAACCTTCTAAAAATTAAATAACATTTCACTTTTAACTAGTCCACTCGGCATCAATTTGAATTTCATCTTAGAATGTGGAAACACTATCCTCTGCATTGTGGCAGACAGAGGCTATTTCAGTATATCAAATATATAAAAACATTTAAAAATAATATTAAAATCATTAGAATAATATTTACTGCATTAAAGTTAATAAGTGATATACACAAATAACATAAATCCCATACTTTGCAATGTGGTGATTATTATAACAATTTTTAAAATTAAAGAAATTCAAAATGAGTAAAGGTAAATAACGTGGTTACAGTGGCCATTCCACTGTTGACTGCTACCCAGAACACAAAGCAATTTTTTTGCAGGGGTGGGAATGGCACCCAGGTCAACACTTGTGCCGGGCAAATGCTTTACCATTGTGCTGCATCTTCAGCTTTTTCTTCTTTTCTCATAGCAAAATCTACTCACGATTCACCGGTGCATCAGTTAGTATCATATGGAGAGTCACTGCTGTACAAAATAAATTGCATTATTTCACTTCTTGTTAGTCATAATTTTTTTTTTTTTTGCATTTAAATCAGATTCTTTTAGAGAATGGAGCTACCATTTTCATTCTAAATAATAAAATCTGCAAATCATTTGTCTATGCCATGATGGGAGACAGTCTTAACACGTTCTCTATCTTCAAAACTCAGTTCGCATAGCGAGGGATAAAAAGCTGGAGGTAAGGAAAGAGAAAGCTAGATTTCTACTTTATCAATTCCCATCATGCATAGCAGTCTGCATAAAGCGGGGCGCTCAGAGTGGTGTGTTTGACGGCAGCTCCGGTCATTGTCGACAGCAGAGGTCTTTGTACTCAGACACACAAATGGCACAAAATGCGGTTTTTTTTCCTCTCATGGTGAGAAAATGATGAATGACACTTAATTGCTTATTCACATTTTTATACTATAGTAAGTACAGAATTTGATGTGGAATATTTTCACCAAATAGACATCTGGTATTCTTGAATATATAAAATAAAATCTACCCCTTCTTTTTTTTCTTCCCCAGGTTACTCTCTAATTTTAAAATCATTACGTGAAGATGTATTTTGCATGGAAACTTTCAATAATAAATTGTTCAAAAGTTTTCTTTTCTCTCAGAGTAAAAGCAGAATGAATGCAGTTAATTTTATGTAAAGTCATGATAGCTCATGCACATATTGTGTTAGTTAATATGTGATGTTAAATTCTTAGCAGATTGACTTTATTGCCAATATTGTTGTTCAAGACTATAAAATCATGGAGCAAATATTTTAAATGTGACAATGGAGAGCTTTACTTCATTTCCAAGTTTCAGAAATATACATCATTTTCTGGCTATGAATCAGAGTTCAAGCAGCATCTTTGCTATGCATCAATCAGAGTGATTTTAAGTGATTAATTCTCTATTTTCTTACTCTACTAAAGGCATTCTCTTTTTTCATCAGTCAACCTCGTAAAAACAAATTTTCTGTGACATAGACATATTGCTCCCCATCCTTTCTCTACAGGACATTCTGCACATCTTCATAGAGAACTGAAAGAAATAAAGGTTGTATATTACTATATATACTGCCAAATAATTTTATTTCGTGTCCATTGTATTTATTATATTTGGTGGTGTATGATTGAATATATTTACGGAAAGTGAACAGATACAGATTTTTTTGAATTTATAAATTTAGATTATACTTTTCTAATCTAATTTTTACTAGCAGATTGTTAAATAAAATTTAGCAATCTGTTCATTCAGATGTAATGTTCTTGATAATTCCTAACCAGGTAAATTATTCTATTCATTCTATTGGCAGATGAAAAATCACCCAGATATTTTTCATTACCAGATCAGACAGTTTTTAATAATATTTGGGATCTAATGTTTAGTTAAATTTGTAACTCTCCAACTACCTTTGCCTGCCAAGACTGATACATTCTACCTCTGCAGCATTTCTTGTAGTTACTTTTTCTTTTCTCAAACATCATACTGTTTATTACTGTCACATAAGAAATTCTTATCCTCAGCTTTGACTGCATCTTTTCTAAACCGAATAAAAGATTGTCATTCTTTTCCCCAAACATAAAAGTCTCTACTCTGGAACAAAATGTTTTTACCACATTTATTACCTTGCAGACATCCTTTCCTTGAACTGTGCTGATCACACTGACTGGGCCAACCTTGTGGTTTCCTTGTTACATTGTTTCCTGCCTACTTTTACTCTTCCCTAGAAGTTATAATGATACTACTATGACTTAATATCTGTTTGACATTATATAGTTTGCAAACAGCATCCACGAATTAAAAATTTAGCTTAATCTTAAAAAGTAAAAATACCCTAAAATTATTTAGAACGTTTTCTTCATTTTCACTGAAGCAGACTCAAGGAAATCTACTAAAATGACCATATATCAAAGAGCAGAGCCCAATTTGACACTCAAGAGTTTTGCTATTAAAACTTATTCCACTCACCACAGCTTCTTCCAATTTCCTGCATATAATGGAATCTTAGATTGGGGAATATCTTAAAAAGTCAAATATTCTAAAATTTAATTTTATAAACATGAAAACAAACTGTTTCTTGTTCTTAGAAAGCCCTCTCCTTCTCCATCTGGGTTTTAAGCACTTGTACACTATAAACAATACTTCAAAAAAGCAAAACATAACAAAGACTGAAAGACTAAACAAAATCCATATGCCAGGATACTGATGAACAGGTGGGTAAGGAAGAAATTGCTTTAAAATGGAGGTCTGCAGTGCAATATCATGGAGTTGTAATTGCACGTCATTCCCACTCGGACTTCCTGTTTTATATAAAGACTTACCATACTAAAGTTTTCTGCAAGACAAAGCATTCTATTCCTCCTATTTATACCAACAGAATTTTTATAGTATCTGTACATAGTAATTAAATGAGAGTTTCAGTAAACCAAGGAATTGTATGGTATAAAATTAACAATGAAATCAATAGTATGTAAAGCTAATGTTTATCTTATATTTCAGTGTGATGAACACTTGATGTATAATAAGGTTAATTCATAACTTGAAATTGAGAGTAGCTCTGATTGGACCATTATTTTAATTTATTTAAAATGACAGCATGTGGGCACACATACATTTAATCTACAAAGGTGACAGAATTTTATATATTTACTACATCTGGCATTTGAGTGAGATAGAATCTCAGTGTTGTTTTAGTTTGCATCTTGTGAATGACTTGTGATGTTTGAACATGTTTTCATATATTTATTTACTACTACTTCTTCATCTAAGATGTGTCTATTCAATTCAGATGCCCACCTTTGAACTGCATCTTTAAATTTGAGGGATCCTGTTATTTTAGCTCTTTGTATATTCTAGAAAGTAGTCCTTTGAGGAAAAGCTGGTAGAAACCTTTATCTCACTATGTGGAAAAAGAATGTGTCTTCACTCGGTGATTCTTTTCTGCCATGTAAAACCTTTTTAATAATTTGAGATCCCACTTACTGATTTTTTGTAATATTTCCCATGTGATCTAGGTTTTGTTTTTGAAGTCTTTGCACATACCTATCTATGCAAGAATTCTACTTATATTCTCTTCTAGCAGATTTAGTGTTTCTATTTTAATATTTAGATCTTTGATCCGTTTTGATTTTAGTTTAGTTGATGGTGAGAGATATGAGTCCAGTTTTAGTCTTTGGCATGTAGAAAGCCAGTTACTCTAGCACCATTTATTAACAAGGATAACTTTATTCCAGTGTTCATTTCAGCGAAAAGATTTATGTGTAGCAGGATTCTGTCATATAGCTGTGGTCAGCAGCAGCCAGTTGCAGGACAGCTGAGAGAGACAGGGTCAAGATGCCCACATTTCTATACGTGATGGCTGGCATCACGTCAGCTTGAGTAATAGAAGGAAAAGTGGGCCTCACACCCCTCTCCAGTGGAGCCTGAACTTGTTCAAGTGTTACCTCAACCTGTTTCCAAGAGCAAAAGCAAAAATGTGCAGAATTTTACTCTGTCATATTCTAACGGATTAAGCAAATTGCAAGGACGAACAGTTTTAATAATTTGATAAAGTCATTCTTTCTTCAGATGGAAAAGATGGTAATATCTCACTTCAAAGGCATTTTAATAAGAAAACTCTGGAGAATTGTGGTCATTTTATAATTATAAGCTACTTTTTTGTTTTAAGATGTCACCCTGTGAAGAATGTGGTAGAACTTCATTTTTAGTCATTGTATGAAATTCCTGATTAGCTTTACTTAAGTAAGATCTTACTCAAAACTCGCAAGACCTTTTAGCTGCACAAATTTGGGGAAGATTCTTACTATCTTTAGTATTCTTACTGTCTCTACTATTCTTACTATCTATTTTTTTTACTAAAAGAAAATGAAGAGACACCATCCCTTCCTCCTTCAAGAACCTCAAACAATGGCTGGATGGAAGATGGAAAAGGTGGTTGTGTGGATATTAAATTAAAAATTCAAGTTTTGAATTAGCTGGAATGAGTCTTTAAAATCACTATGAATGTGAGCCAACAAAGTCTTTCAAATTCATTGTTAAAAGATAAAACATCGTTAAAGCCAATGAGACTGAGGAGAAACCAGTGGAATGATAAAGAGGTCAAAGGGTAGAAATTGTATGACAGAGTGACATATATGGTACAATGTATATGGTAAGAATTAGCTTGGGCAATGCAAAAAAAAAGAAAATATTCAGTTTCTATATTCATAAAATTGTGAATAAAAAAGCAAACTGATTGCTACGGAGACTCTCAAATATTCAAAGGATAGATATTTATGACCGTAAATTTTGTGACCAGGAAAGGCTGTAACCTTCATGAAACTCAGAATGTCCTGTGAAAATCATTAAATATTTCTCAATACAGCCAAGAAGTTCACCTGTAAGAAATGAGTTCTTTGATCCCGTTTGCTTGATTGGTATTCCTTTGATATTAGACAGTTATTGGAATGGATACATATTGGGACCGGAATGGGTAGCAGGTATTTAAGAAGATATGAATCTTACTCACAACATAGGAGTTGTTTGAGGACTTGTATATTTCATCCCAAGTTTATCTTTACAACATCAACCCCAAGTCGGTTGCTGAGTTATACTGAGATGTGTCAGTGATTTTAGGTGTAGTCATCATTTCTCAGCATCGCTTATTGAATCTGAAACGCTACATGTGTCCTCAATTTGATGCTTTGCTCCACATATTTCTCAGTTTCCAAAGTTACAAGAACTGCTACCAGAAGTGGAAATCAGTTTCAGAAATACAGACATATAGACGTGATCCAATCTAAACAAATGGCGATGCGGTTAACAGCGAGACTTCATTCATGTGTTGACTGGGGACCCTTGCCCTGTTCACACTGTCAGCTTACATAAACCTTGATGATATTTTACAGCTCACTTTGAGCTAATCAAACAGAACTCTCTTGGGTTTGACTAGTAGAAAGCAACATGTCACTATTAAATTTCAAAGAAGTGAATGAAACAAAAAACAAGGAAGATATTTCAGCATCCAACTGAAATTGTAAATCTAAGGTCAAATGACAGTTAAGAATTCAAAATTGTCATGTAAGCTTATTTTTACAGGAAATAATTAGTAAACATAAGCCTTTATATACAGCATATATGAATTAAGTTTCTATTAGAAAGATCATTGAACACAGTGCTTAAAACAAAATACAAATTTATATTCAACAACCCTAATGTATATAGTCCAGTGTTACCTGGGCAGTTTTGTTACTCCCAACACTTTGCTGCCAACTTTGAGCCAAAAAGATTGATCTAGTGCTTGCTGTCATCGAAGTAGGGAGATGGGAGAGCCACAGGACTGCCTGACAAACCTTTTGAAGTTAATCTTGGAAGAAGAAATCATCTCCTAACTAAACAGCGTTAGGATAGATAAAAAGTCTATAATTAGATGTGCAAGGTTGGAAATGCACTGAAATTTAGGCTGCTACATAGATTTCATGTTATAGAAGCAGAAGGAACAGACACTGGGGATACCTGGTAGCCACAAGATACTATATCCTAACCAAAATTTCCTAACACACATTTTTGATTATCAGATTTGTTCATCTTACTTCACAATATTTATAATGTATATGCATATGATATAACTTAGAAGAAATGAAGGACTAGTTAGAACTGTCATTTCATCCTATAACTTAGCAAATATTGCATCATTTACTTCCAAATTTAATGTTTGCAAAATGTGAAATATTTTAAATAATTTGTGTATGAAAATAAATATTTGTGGTTACTTTTTCAGTCATTGTCATTCTAAAAGTTAGCTATATATAAGCATATTTTGATAAAATTTTTAGAAAATTCCCATATTCTTTGAGAATTTGGGCACTGGACTCACACACTTTACCCACAAACTCTTACAGTAGTTCTAGTTGAACAACATCCATTGATCCTCTTATATTCCGTCTTTGAAAGATGAATCGAATTTCAAGATCATGACGGTCTTTGGTAGACTATAAATTCTTATTCAAATATACATTCCTGCTGAGAATAGTAATTGAAACCCATCATAGAGAAGTTTTATAGAAGGTACTTAATTACTTTGGTTTATTTTTGAAAATCCCATCTGTTCTTTGGGACTCCAGATTCAGAAATGAAGGTGTAACCCATCTACCAGAGACAATTCATACTAATTACCTCGAAGTCAGATAAGGCTGATATACAAAAAGTATACCAGCACATTGCTTTCACATAGTTGCCAGTTTTCAACACTGTGCTACACAATATTGATAAGGACAGATCTTTTGCACAATATTCACTGTCAATGGAAATGCACAGGTTCACCTGCTGGGAGCTAACGCTTGAAAGAAACGGACTTATCTGAACAAGTAATGCAGGACAGTGGAAAAACAAGCAGGGGTCAATTGCCATTGACCTTCAACATGAGATTTTTAAATTTAAAACAATACCTTGTTACATCTTTAAGGTTTTTAATCCAAAATGGTGCTTCCTTCTGTCTGTTTTATGACCCAGTCTCCAAATACTTAGTGTATGCTGTTTAAAATAGGGTATAAAATATTGGGTATAACATACTAGTATATTTGTCAATGAGACATCTGTTCTATCTTGACATATATTTTAATATATATGTGTGTACATACATATTCACGTTAGGTCTATGGTCGATCTACTGTAAAGAGCTGTTAAATTTTGGTCCTATGTTAGCAAATTTATTGTTCCTTTAGCAATAAATTTTATTCTTTATGACATTTATTCTTTTCGCAATAGCTCATTAGAGATGAATATCATAGCATGGGCTGTAATCCCAGTGTACATGAGGCTGAAGCAGGAGGATAATGAATATCAGGGTAACCTGGGATACATAGTGGACCTTGTCTCAAAAATATCTCATCATTCTTGTAAATCATTATACAGAACATAATTCATGTTTGAATAAATAAAAATTAAATTCTAAAATAAGAGCAGATTAAACAAAATAATGTCTATTAAACACACATATAAATGTATGGTAGTTGTGCCAGAACTAGTATATCAGTTTTATAAGCATGAAAGCCTATGGTAAAATCCTACTAAAATGACTTCTCTATTTTTTCTAAACTCAATACCTGCTTTCGGTTCAGCATTAAAAGAAATCCAAATTCCAGCCCCACATAAGACAAAAAGGAAGGAGAGAATCCCGCCACCACCACCAGTCTCTGCCATTTGATGGTACATACTGGTTATATGCATCATGGAGCACTGGTACACGCGAATACCAAATCTCGGTGTTCTCTGTTCCGCCCCGCCCTCCTGCACCTTTCCGTCTCGGTCCCTCTCTTGTCTTCTTCCCTTACCCTTCTCTCCCCCTCTCTTCCTCATGATTCTCTCCCTTTTGTCTAATAGTTTCTCTACTTCAGGGTATCTAAATTTCCCTCCATATTCCACATCTTTGGGAAAAGGTTTATACTTCTGAGTCCATCTAAATTTTCCTAACATGATGATCTCTAGCTAGGGTCATTTTTCTGAAAATGACATGATTTCATTTTGCTTTACGCATGCATATGTACAGAATTTTCTTTATCCATTCACCCATTGGTGGGTTTGTAAGCAGATTCCATAACTTGGCTATTGTGAATTATGCAGTGATAAATACGGAAATGTGTGATCTGCAGAGGGTGCTGACTTTGACTGCTTCCAGTCTGTTTTGAGGAGTAGTAGGACTGGCTCATATAACAGTCCTAGATCTAGATTTTTGAGGACACTTCATACTGATTTCCGTAACAACTATACTAATTCGCATTCCTACCAACAGGATAGATGTTTTGTTCTTTCCAGCATTTACTAGGCTTTGAATTGATAGACGTTCTAACCGAGGTGAGATGGATCTCAGTGTAGCTTTCATTTGCACTTTTCTGCAAGAAGCTGAAAATTGTTTTCATATACAAACTGGTATTTGTGTTCCTTCTTTTGAGAAGCACCTTTTCCGCTTATCTGCCTAGTTATTTATTGGTCTGCTTGTTCTTTTGGTACTAAGTTTCTTAAATTTTTAATACTCTCTGATTTATATTTGTCTGTCAGAGGAAGGTTGGAAAAGTCTTCTGGTCTGTACATCATCTCTTTCCTCTTGACTTTCTTCTCTTTCTGTGCAGATGATTTTTAATTTTGTCTGATCTCATACATTGATTCTTTTTATTATTTTCACAGCTGTTGGAGTTCTACTCAGGAAGTTACCTGTCCCTATAGCTTTTTTATATGGAATTTTATTTTTTACTTTTTAAAATTTTTGCTTTTTGAGATTAATATAGATTTTAATCTTCAAGGATAAGTCAGAAAATAATACACTCTCTTCAGATGTTGTGACACCTTCTCCTTATCCATTAGATGTTGGGTGTATTTTTAAAATAGCCTGCATTTTTAATCTTTTTGTCAGTTTCATCTATTGAGTAAAGATGAAATATGAATGGAAAAAATTCAGTTCTTTTGCAGTAAAAGTGAATCCGTCAAGAGCCCAAATTAAGGTGATATTTACTGTGTTTCTTATATACGCAGCCACACTGCAGTGAACTCCGAACACTATACAGATTATTATTTAAGAAACAATAAACATAGAAAAAGGGCTGACAAGTGGGAAACATTTTATCCCACAGCATGACAATCACCAGGGCAATTACTGGCCCATATCACCGTTGTGGTTTGTCCTCACCCACATTATTCTCTGGGCCTGGCCATGGAAACGTTCTCTTCCTCAAAGTCAGAATGACTACGAATGGTAAAAGTTTTGAATGGAGTCAGCACATTAAGGCAGCCCACGTGACCTATCTGAGGGCAGGCAAACAGAGGACTCACAACTGCTTACAAAAGTCACAGGGGCGGAGGAAGTGAGTTTGAAGCAATGAGAGTATTTACAGAAGGATTAATGGCAATGTGTCAAGTTCAAAATTCACTCTTTTCAATTACACTACATATATATATATATAATTTTGTCAGTGTTAATAGTGTATTTGAAGTTATACATCACTAATTATATATTATTATATGTATAATTATTTTTTAAATGAGATGAGCCATGATATGGATTCTTGAGATGCAAACATTCTTTTTACACATTTACAGTGTTGTGACCTAATTTATGAACTGCTGCATATACAAATGTATGTTGAATGATTATATATATTTATATATACAAACATAAACCCTTATAAGACTAAAATAATTATAAAGCTAAATTTTAAAATAGCGTATTTCACATCACAATTCAAAATTTATCTAAATTTCCCTGGCAATAATTATGATCAATTTGTTTGAATGAAATATAAAAGCTGTTCAATTTTGTTTTACCAGTTAGTTTCAGCATCAATATTCATTTTTTCTAAAACTGAGTGCCTTTGATGCACATAGAAATTTTGACAAAATTTCAAACAAATTTGAAATGTTTAGGTTATTTTTGATCAAAGCGAATTTTAAAAAACGGTATTTAAGAAGGAAGTCCAATAACAGAATATCATGAAAATTATAGTAGGTATACCTGAATTAGACAATGAAACTCTACATATTTACTTATCAGCCAAGTAATTAATCAAAGAATGTGGAAGAATTTATTAGGGAGGTAGACATAGAAGTTAGCACTTACATTTTTAAAAACATAAAAACACATTGCATAGGTTTAAACAACCTATGAAATCTACCTCATATAACAGCTGTCAGAGGGAGGATAAGGATGAGGAAGACCAGATTCATGACCACTGACCAGTTACATTCCATTAATCTGGGTGATAATGTTCTAGATAAATTTTCCATCAAAAATAAATATGCACAAAGGAAACTATAGATGCATAATTAGAAGTAAGAGTAAACCAAATTTATATTTATTTTGATTCACTACTGGAATAAGATATATGATTCAATGATACATTTTTATCTTAGCTCACTCAATTAGTGTTTTGCACAATGATTTGTGGTATGTAAAACAGAGCCATGATTTTCATGTTGTTATCCTAGAGAACCAAAAGAATGAGTGACTTGATTATATATTTTGTAATTAAACTTTACCTATAAAATTTGTAGTGGAACAATAAAGCAAACAGGCCAAAAAATGATTAATATAAAAATAAATCAATTCAGGCTAAAAATTCTTTACAAGATCTTTTTTTCTAAAGATTTTGAAAACTCAGAAAACAAAGAATAAATTGGAATCAATGTTTACTATGAGTGTACATTACGTTCTTTTTCAGCTTTTCTGCCTTCATCTTTTGCCTTATCTCTCTCTCTCCTTCTGTCTCCCTCTCTGTGAGGTAGTGTGTAAGAGAACCACACACACACACACACACACACACACACACACACACATAGAATTTATGCATTTGGATGCATTTGAGCACTACCTTCCAGGAAATGGGTAAACTACATATAGAAACAGCCATAGGGATACAGAAGATTAGCAACCACTAATCCTAACTGGCACATACACTGATACTTGACCACCATAAAACATTCCAAACATATTTCTTTTAGGTGTACGTGCACATTTCCTTAAAATCTGCTTATACTGAACTATAAAATAATTTTAAGAAATTGAAAATGATCTATATTACATAAGCATGCTATTTGATCACAATGGAATATGTTATAAACCTAATTTTCAAGTACATAGAATATCTCAAAATATTGTAAATTCAAGAGATTTTATTTCTATAGCATATTCTCCATTAGCAGAAATATTTTAAATTTTAAGTATAAAATGGAGAATATAAATCAGCACAAGTAAATCACTAGCCACTTACTGTTTTAAATTTTCCATAGTAATAAGAAATGATAGTACATTTAATTATTTAATTTACTGAAAATTTATATCTACCTATTTAAAGACACAGCTTAAGCAGTAATGGTTTAAATTTAATTTCCAAAGTTAAATTGCTTTCTCTGTTTGCAACGTATTTTGAAGCAAAGTCTGCATGTAGTCTGTAAAAAATTTAGCTCCTCCACACATATGAGAATTTTGATTTATCATATAGTAATGATTAAAGCTATTTAGAGTAAAGATTTATCTTTAAATATTATTAAAAGTTGCCAATTTTTATTTTCATCTCAATTCTAATTCCATATCATGAGAATTTTTATAGAAAATTTCTTTGTCTTATGTGTGAAATTTTAAAATATCTGTTATATCATTTTTTTAAATTGTTGTTACCAGGAATCAAACTGAGGACCTTGTTCTTGCCAGGCAAGCACTTGTGTCACTAAGCTATGTCCTCGGCCCTGTATCATTATGTGAAAACCCTCTAAATAAAAAAGCATAATCATCACCATGACATGCCACCATTCTGACTCTCAATCATTATTTGGAGATTTTAACTGATCGATGTGTTTTACAAAATTGCCTCTGTGTAGAAAAAGATAAATTTATATAAATAACACATTATAGCCAGAGTTACAGTTTTAAAGCCTTGTTTAAGTGGGAGGATCAATTTTAACTGAAAGCCAGAAGATCTGCCAAAAATATGTCATAAATCATTTTTGAAATTTTAGTAAGTTGACTCCAAGATTGATATACTTTGAAAGACTGTTCAATTAGCAGAAATCCCCGTTTACAGCACTCAGGTGTGGAATGGAACAGGAGAGGAAATGAACTTACTTAAATCATTTATAAAGCTTGCAGAGGCAGTAATAATTTTACCCCTAAAAATTATCAGTGAATGAAAAATTAGTACTGGTGAAATCGAGCGATGAAGGCCAAGTACATGTTGGCGGGTGTTTCGAGGACTTTCCTTCATCTCTGCCAACAGTCCTCCGCTCTGACCTCGGAACACCTGCTTGCTGGAAGGTGAGCTGCCGAACGGAGCTGTGTACCAACTTTTCTGTGCGTTGAAGCTATTGGAGCATAGTGAAGACACAAGCTCTATTTTCCACTGTGATCTGAGCTGTTAAACAGAAATTGTCCGGCGTTATACTAATCAGTTCATTAGTCCACTTCTCAGTTACCAAACCTAAGGTTTACATAAAACGGTGTTGTTTCAAAATGTGACTCAAACAAATATAAACTTCCTAAAATGGGAATTAAAAACTTTACAATGTTTCTTTAAATCAAAGCCAAAGTATTCAAACTGCTATTTTAGTTTGAAAGGATTAAATTGGAAATACTATAAATTTAAGTAACTTCAAAGAGCTGTGATATTAACACTTCTATTTCTGTTTGGTTCCTTTTATTACAGCTTAAGTCATGAAATCAAGCCAATCAAACAGCTACTATTTAAGACAGGAAAAATACCTGTGTTCAAATCAGATAATTTAAGAGTATTATTGATTTAGACAATTAATTCAGTCTTTCTAACTTAAAATTTTACTTCTCTAAAACCTGACAGTAAATTCTGCTTTCCATAAAATAAAGTATATATTTCTCCCTCAGTTTGTCATTTATTAAGCAACTTTGATATGATTAAGTATAGAGATGCATGGATTACTGAAAACACAACACACAATCTTCAGATTTCCTGAGACAACAAAAGAAAGAATTCGTCATGACGTAGCTACCACGTATGCACTGTGTAAATCTCCTCACATTTTTTTCCATTTAACAGCCTTTTGGTAACATATGTAAGGGAAGTTTTATGAACTTAGTAAGTTGGTTTTCATGGCTCCAGGGACTGTTATTTTCCATAAACCTAAGAGTATAAACCTTAACAATGGAAGATTAAATGTAGAATATTTGGTTACAGAATCTTCAAATGTTTGCAGAAATAAAATTTCAAACTGTCATGTAAAGTTGTCTTTACCTGTTAACTCTAAATTAGCCCAGAATTCTTTATTTTCCTTTATTCTGTAAACCCATATGTTAAATTTCTTGACTTCAATTGTGAGTACATTAGAATTCTTTCAGAGCACACTTTTGTGTTACAGCATTGTGTTTTTAGCTTTAGAAAAACACAGATAATGTATTGCATGGATCTTCAAAAGTCTGAACTCAATTCTGTTTTGTATTTTGTAATCCATTTTATGTTACTCTAACAAAATACCTGAGGCAGAATGTGTGAATAAAGTCATCGTTTCTGAGGGCGAACTGCCAAAATCAATCAGCTTTCATCTTGATGAGTTCGGGCTTTGAAGAGAGATTTTGACTACAGCACAGTATAGCAGATGCCATCATGGTAGGAGGACACGTCATAGGGCGAGATCACACCGTGGGAACACAAAGCCACACAGCAGGAAAAAGACATTCCTATCCTTTTCGTAACAATTTATTCCCATAAGAACTGACTCTTTCTATGAAACTATGGTATTAGCTGTGCCTAAAGGGACCAATCTCCTTGCATGAGTTTCCACATCATAAAGGTTTCATCACTGTGGTCATATACAAAACCAAGGTTCCAGCACATCAACCCTTGCAGGACACACTGAAACTGTAACACTAGTATAAACACTGATATAATGTCTGTTTAATTTTAAAACGCAACTGAAAAACTTGCTAAATGTGTATGAACTTTCATACTACATAAAATTATTTTTAACCAGTATTAGAAGGTAACAACATGTATATCAAAATATGATTAAAATACATGAAAGGCATTTGACATATTTATGAATGTGGAAGTCCACATAATTTTGAGTGCAGAAAATGTGTATTGCAATGTTAACACTGCATTAATTTAAGGAGGTCTCATTCACTGTCTTTTCTTTAAAACAAGCATCATGCCTCTTTTTCTTACCCTAACTCCTGACCTTAACCTCTTACTGTGGCACTCAGTGTAAAGTTCATTCACTCATATTTGTTAATAAGGTGTGTGACATTGCCAATGGTTTGCCTTCTTCCCTATGTGAATGGCCAAGCATAAATGACAATCATTATGAGAAAGAATGTATCATTTGTGCTCTTTGTGTGTATTTAAAAATGCTGTTAGTTTCATCTGATATTCCTTTCCAACCTCTGTATAAGAAGATAATTTATTTGTTCTTCAGTGCTTGATTATTGTTAGAGGTACTTCATCCTGTATCACACTGATTATTTCACACCCCGATGTTGTATTTCAATTATATGTCTACTTTCTCATGTGTCTGTCCATATTAAGCTTTTGAGACCATGTTTTATTTGAAAATAATTACCGTAGAAATGCTTTAAGATTAGATGTTCCATTACATTTATATTTGACCCTTCTATATTAAATGTTAAATATGCATGAAAATGAAAGGGCTACAGGAGGAAAGACAGAAAATATATTCTCAAATACTACACTCTATGCATTGAATTCATTGGACTGAAGCAGAGGAACCTAGCCATGTGTTAGCATGCATATTTAAAACTTTATTTTTTCTTTTCTTCACTACTTAGGCTTTTACAAGATGCACATTCAGTAATTTAAAAATGACAGTGTAATTTAAAGCAATTTTTCTGTTACTTAAATTTCAACCACAACAACAACAAAAAAATAAAAAATAAATAAATTTCAACAAACACGTCATAGCGTGGGCATAATACACACATAAACTAATTCATCTTGTTCTACTGATGCAGTGGCAGATACACAAACTGAGATGGCTAAATTTTGTACATTTATTCTTATTGATATGAAAAAACAGTTATTTGGAAGCAGCCACAGAATGAAAGACAACTGTTTAAATAAAAAAGAGGAAAGAATGCATATATAAGTACACATTTTCTTAACAAATATTTGTATTGAATGTTTGTGTGGGAGCCGGGTAAGAGACCTCGTTTTCAAGAGTTTAAATATAGCACCAAAGCATGAAACTTGGTATCATACAGATATTAAATTGAAAAAAAAAATCACCCGTGCTTTTCACAAAACAATTGCTTTAAGGAATGCAAGCCAGGGGTGGTGGCTCATGCCTGTAATTTCATCCTTTGGGAGGCTGAGGCAGGAAGATCATTGTGAATTTGAGGCCATCCTGGACTACATAGTGAGACTGTCTCAAGGAAAGGAAGAAGGAAAGCAAGCAAGCAGGAAGGAAGGAAGGAAGGAAGGAAAGAAAGAAAGAAAGAAAGAAAGAAAGAAAGAAAGAAAGAAAGAAAGAAAGAAAAAGAAATGCAAATCTTTAGTATTTGTAACTATATCCAGGCATCAGTTGAGTATATTATACTTTTCAAAAGACTTCAGCAAATCAACTCCAGAAACCAATATAAATGTAGGGTTTTTAAGAATCTAATTAAGTGCCCACTAGTGTTCAGTCAGTAAGTGTCCACTAGGCCTGAGTCACTTATCTGACTTCTTGACATATAGGGAACCAAACAAACTCTTACATTCCATTCGGTTCACATTCTGTGTGTTTGAAGATCAACTTTCCCATTGCTGAGACACAATACACAACACACACAACTTCAACGAAGAGAGTTTTAATTTAACACAATTTCAGAAGACTTAGTGTGTGGTCTGCTGGCTTCAAACCAGAAATATCACAGGGGAATGGTGTGGGGGTGCAAGACTTGGTTCACAGCAGCCTGTACATAGAGCACAGGAAGAGGGCAGAGAGCAAGGGTCTGCACAGTACTCCAGGCCAGGCATCCCTAGCCGTCAGCACCCACTCGGAAGTGTGCTTTACCAATCACTCGGGTGGACCCCAACCAATCAGATGGACACAGATAGGTTAGCCCGCAAAGTGGCTAAACCTGATGAGCTTACAGCTATTATATGGTCACAAATGCTGGGAAGAAAAATAGGCCCCTCACAAGGGGTATATAGATTTTTGTCAGAACAGTCATGGTGACTAATAGATAATAATGTGATTGATATATAAAGAGAAAGTTAATAAAGTACCGTGTACGCATACATTTGATAACTAATAACTAATTGTAATGGAGTCTGACTTCACCATCTTAAAGAAAAACAGCAGCAAAAACAAAAAGAAGTTCTCAGGAAACCCCGTGGTATATCATCTGTTGGGAACTAGGTCAAAGGAGGACACAGTTTCCCCCTGAGGTCTGTGTAAGAGAAGAAGAAAGTCTGGCAAACACCAAAGATTTCCTTGTTGGCAGCAGGCAATGAGCGGTGCTGTACAGGCAGCGTACCTTGGATAGGCCACTGTGTACTTCGTGCTCCCCAATAAAAACAGTAGCCCTGGGGAGTGTGAACAAAAACTTGAATCAAAATTGGGGCTAGGGTTCTGTTGGCTATGTGCCCAGGCTTGTGCTATAAAAAGGCTTCGCTAATAACCATTGCTGCTGGTTACCTTCACCAGCCCCCCGGACCCCTCTTTCCGCTCATTCCTTCTCCCCTCCCCCTGGCCCCTCTGTCGGAGCTGGACTCCGGCAATGTCTACGCAAAATCTGTCTCTTGAGCACAGAACAATTAATAACTGATAAAATTAAGCCAAAAGAAATTGAGAGGAGATATTTCACTTGAAATGAAATTTACATTTTGCTTTTTTTTTTTTTTCAAATTATATTACTTTGCTAAGCCTGTCCTAATATATACCACTGACTGGGTGGTTACATGACAGAAATTAATTTCACAAATATATGGAGGCTGACAATTGGAGATGAAGGTGTCAGCAGGTGTGCATTGTTGGGCTCATATCTCACTGCTTTGAGGATTGAAACTGCCAGGCCTTTTCACATGCCTTCCGTGGTTCTGTACCTTGATATGGATCTCCTGTCCTGGTACGGATATCAGATATCAGGCGTACTGGATTTGAACTCACTGTATCTCAGGTGAAAATAATGACATTTTGTATTGTTGGTTGTGTTTCCTTTTGTTCTTTTTTGTTTGGATTTGAGACAGAGTTTCACTTTGGTGTCAGGCTGACCTTGAACTTTGTCAGTGATCCCAGGGCTTAATGTGCCTGGAGTTGTTTCAAAATCCTTTATTCTGCTGCACTGAACTGGAGGTCCATTTGTGTGCCAGGGCCACACTTTAAAAAAAAAATTATTTTAAAAAGAAAAAAATTCAAAACCAGATCATTGTTATCTTTAAATAAGTTACTCATAGTATAACATATAGGCCAAACAATAATAGCACAAGTCTTTTTCAATGAACTAAGAGAAATTTATAGTAAGTTAGTAGTAAAATTACTTTACCTATCTTGCATATAATACAAGATAATATAAATATATATATATCTTAGCTATATTTATATATACTTGCTTTTCCCTTCCTTCTTTTCACTTTTGCTCACCCCAGTTTCTCTTTCCTTTTGAACAGTTTCCTCACATTTTCCAATATCTATTGTACATTTTGGATCTTATTTTCTCTTTCAGCTTCTTACACTAGGGAGAAAAAACAACATTTTTACATGTGGGTCTGCTTTATTTCATTTATGAGTATGGTCTCAAGTTGCATCCATTTACCTGTAAAAGTTTCCAATTTATCCTTCTTTATGGCTGAGTAGTACTCCATTGTATAAAAATACCATATCTTTTTTATCCATTCTTCAGTTGGTGGGCACTTAAGTTGTTTCCAATATTTAGCTATGACAAATTATGCTGCAATAAACATGGGTACACATATATCATTATTGTATGATGTTTTTAATTCTTCCAGAAAGGTACCCAGAAGGGCAATAGCTGGATCAAATAAGACCTCTAATCCTAGCTTTTTGAGGAATCTCCACACTGATTTCCACAGTGGTTGTCCCAGTTTACACTCCCACCCACAGTCCCTCCTGCATGTGTCATTGTTTGATTTGCTGACGGCAGCCAGTCTTTCTAGCCTGAGATGGAATCCCATTGTTGTTTTAATTTGCATCTCTTGAATGACCAATGATGTTAAACATTTTATCAGATATTTATTTGCTGTTTGTATTTCTTCATCTGAGATGAGTGTATTCATCTGAGATGCCCATTTTTGAATTGGGTATTTAAATTGGAGAGGTGTGATTTTTTTTAGTTCTTTATATGTTCTTGATAGTAATTCTTTGTCTGAAGAACAGCTGGAAGGCATTTTTCCCCACATTGTGGATTATCTCTTCACTCTGTTGGTGGTTTTTCTTTTCAATAAGATGAAAATCCAGGTTTTGATTCTTTGTGATCAGGGTATTATTAATAAAGTCTTTGCCTACACCAGTGTGTCTTTAAGAATTTTAGCTATTCTATCTTCCAGCAGATTTCACGTTTCTGTTTTAGTATTTAGAACTTTGATTCATTTAGAATTTAGGTTAGTATGTATTGAAATATAAGGGGCCAATTTTTTTTTTTTTTTTAATTTTAGAAACATAAAAGTACAAAAACATATTGACAAACAGACACCCATTATCATAGAAAATAGTACAATCACAACTAATCTATAGACAAGGTGATATGCTCTCAACAGTAGTTGTTGCTTTATCCATTGATATCTTCGAATTGTAGATGTATGGACCCATATACAGACATGCAAATTTAGTCAGA
>PVLD010016651.1:20913-44397 GCA_004027595.1 Dinomys branickii | reverse complement strand
ACTGATTGTATAATTACAGTATCCAGCACATTATAGGAGATTTATAACTCAATGCTTGTGGCTGTTGCGATTCACCTCTGATTCAGAGTGGGATGTGTCACTGTTAAGGGGCCAGACTACATCCTTCCTGTTGGTCAGTTTCCTTAGGTACTCAAAAACCATGTGGCCATAAAATTTCAAGGGCTAAGCATGGAGCTCAGTAGTAGAGCACTTGGCTAGCATGTGTGAGGTCCTGGGTTTAATCACCAGGATAAGGAAAAAAAAAACCATGGGTAAAAAAAAAACCATAATTCATACAACAGGAATCCTGACTAAGATAGAACCAAAGTTCTAAAATGTCCAGTAAATGAGTGTGGGTGGTGATTGAGCCCACATTCTGCCTCACAGTGTCTATTAGAATCCACTGATGGGCCTGTGATTTGGACAGTCTCAAGCAGGAATGGGTGGGTGAATACTTTGAACTATATCCACCTTTGCAGTGCAAACTTTTATAAATGTGTCTGTCAATCGCAGAATTAAGGCTAACAAGCTCAGAAAGATCATAGAAGAAATGGAACTTGAGAGACTGTTACCAATTTATCCATAGGTAATGAAGTTTGGAGGGAAGTGTATGGAGGTGCAATGCAGAGAACAGAGTAACAGTACAAGTTGATATGGCTGTAGTAGTGGTGCTTGAAAGTAAAGAACAAAGCATGAAAGTTAACTTTATATGTCAACTGGACTGAGCCCCAAGGTGCCCCGATTAGACATTATTTGTAGATACGACTTCGAGGGATTTTATGGGTGAGATTAGCATTTGAATTGGGCAGCCTTAGTAAAACAGGTTCTGCTCTCCAAAATGGGTAGGCACCATTCCAATCCATTGTTGACACGAATAGAATAAAAGGACTGGTGAAGATTACTCAGCTCATCTTATATTATTCTGCCTAGTGTTTCACATAAAATTTTCTGGTTCGTATTCTTTCAGAGTTAGACTGAATTTCACCACTGGTTTCCCAGGATCTTGCAGATGGCAGACTATGGGATTTCCCAGTCTCCACAGGCATATGAGCTAGTTCCTCACAATAAATATAATTGGCCCAATTTCCTGGTGAACTGTAAGGTAAAGTATGTGACCAAATACAGTAATACTTGAGAACCTGAGTAACACACATACTCATGAGCTTTACAGAGAGTGGAGATTTGTCCCTTCCCACTTTGCAAGATGGCAGAGCGGGTAATAAGGACGTGAGACGCCAGGGGAAGTGGGCTAACTAATCCTGCTCATCAAGTTGGCAGGATTTAGAGCCTGTGGAATGGTAATGGGGTGGTGATGACACTGACCTCACCAATAGTCTACCCCACTGATGAGTGTAATACTCAATGGCTATGAGAAAGCCCTCAGGAAGTGGCCTCCTGGAGAAGATACGTCATATAGGCATCACCTTAGGGACTTCACCTGGTGCTGGCACCTTCCCCTTCTCTCTGGCATTCTTCCCCTGTACTCTGCTTTCTGGATACCATCGATGTGAGCAGCTCTTCTCCACTGTGCCCTCTGCTGTGTCATTTCTGCCTTGGGAACCAGACAGCTATGATTTGAAACTTTGGAAACCGTGAGCTACAGCACACTTCTCCACCTTCAAGGTGCAGGTGTCAGGAACTCTGTGCCTTCAATAGGAAATCTGATTCATAAATTAAGAAAGCAGAAGTCTGCCTCTGCTCATGTGAAAGTCTTTGCAGTGCGGTTGATGTTCTCACCAGCCATGTGAACTCCTTAGGACAAAGGACAGTAGAGTCTCTGCACCAGGGATCTGAAATGCGAAGGAATTGCTGAACTTAAGGGCTGGCAGAGTGGCAGCCTGACTTCACACTGTCATGCGTGCAACTTCTGAAACTGGTTAGAAGACGGGTGGGACCACAGTGGCACTGTGTGGAAAACAAATTATTAACAGAATATTAACAGCTATGATTTACTGAGTAGATGTCGTATGGCAAGTACCATGTCAGTCCCATATACCCAAAGCATTTTTAATTCTCACCAATAATATTACACATACTCACAATCCTATTTGAAAGATGAGGAAGCTAAAACTTCAGGAGAAGTGGTGACTCTCTAATCACAGGCCTAAGGGCTCAGGTAGAGATCTATTTTGTCCTCAGATTGCACACCCTTTCCCTTATGATACAGCAACTGGAAGAAGGTGATCCTAGGCATCTGCAAGCATCCCATTCATCACAAACATTTTCTGGCAGCCATTTCTGCTCATGATCCTGTACTCAGGCCTAGACTATGTCACTGCCACTTCCCTATAAGCAGGAAATGCAGCAGAGCTCATGAGACTCTTTGATGTTGAAAAATCTGTTTGAGTTGGCCTATAACCATGGAAGAAAAATAATGGTATAGATCAACTAAGGATAAATATCACTTGTTTGAACAGGGTATGACTTATAGGTAAGATTCCCCATTAAATCAACCAACCCAACAGCATGGCTTTCATGTTAATCATGAGTAAATGGGAGCCCTGTTCATCTAATACAGATTTAGAGATATATAAATTAGAAGCAGGCTGGTTGCATTCAAGAGTAATTAATGAATGAGAAAATGGACTATTTATCTCACTCTAGCATAGTATCCCTGTTACTTTCAAGATAGTATAATGATGAGAAGTAGCCTCAAAACATGTATCTTCTAACTCCTATTTCAGCAAAATCAGGAAAGTCAGAAAGAAGTACAGCCAAAGTAAGAATTACATAAGTCGTATACATGTTACAGGATACCATCATGTAACAGCAATAGTAGTAATAGAATAATAATAATAATAGTAATAATTGGAAGATAAGAATGAGGAAGAGAAAAAGGAGAAGAAATTACTTATGACTACATTTAATGAGCACTTTAAATATATACTGTACTATACTCTTTATACATATGATCCCACGTGATCACAAGAGCTTGAAAAGCAGTCATTTTAATTGTTATTCAGTGGGGAAAATAAAGATGATGCTAGGATGTTATGTGATTTATCCAAAGTCATGCAGCAAGTTTTAGACCCAGGACTGGGAAATTAAATTGAAATTTGTCGCATCAGGTTTTCTGCAATATCAATTACTTTACACATGCTGTTTTACCATTAGCAGCATTGCTCTCCTTATTGTTATTCCTGAGATTCTCTGATGAACTCGGAGTAGAGCTGCAAAGAAATGTAAAAATGTCACTCTCTCGTTTCCCTCTCCTTTGACATCTAAAATATTCCTACCTCTCACAGTGTCACTGGTTACGTGGCTGGGTAGAATGGCACTGCCACAGACATAGTTACTGTGGAAATGCAGACTAGCTACTGCGCTGAGCATCTCCACTCCTAAATGCTGAGCAGAGATCGTGCCTCTGATGGCACTGCGCTTCTTGGTCACTTTATGCTGTGTTTGTTCTTTTGGCAAAAAATACGTATAAGCACTGACCAATAAATGTATCTATTAAATGTACTGTGTGCTCTCCCTTTCTCTTTCTCTCCCCACTGGACAAAAGCTGTGGAATTAAGAGGGAGATGAGGGATGTAAAGCTGAAAGACTTAAAGACTTTTAAAGACATAAAAGAAGGTTTTGGCTTCTCTGTCAATCACTTAATTAAGTTGTAATGACACAGTCAACAGGACTATGTCAGTCTTGCTCATCACCTTATATCAAGTACCTGGTAGAGTTCTTGCCATAGCAAAATAAGAGAATCCTTAATAAACACCTGACAGGCTCTCAAGTCAACATAAATGTAGTCAATACTTAGCAAATATTATCTGGGACAGGAACTGTGTATGCTTTTACATAAGAGCTTCACGTGCTATTTGCCCATTTTAGAGATCAAAGGTAGAATGTAAAGACGTCAAATATCTTAGTCAAGCTGATACCATTAATGCCATACATCTCTGTAACTCTATAGAGGAAAGGGAGGTCTCAAAACATGTTGTGACTCAAGAAAGAAACTTCAAGCTCTCAAATAATGCTTATGTGTAGGCATCTCTTGGAATTGCAAAACCATATTCTATGAAAAAAGAGAAAGGCTAAAAGTACAGCCCCATTAGGAATATAGATAGGGATAACTTTTCCTTGGGATGAATGGGTGCATTGCTGAATTTTCTGAGTGATCAGAGGCTTTGGCAAAGAGAAAGGAAAGTCTTCAAGGAGCCTTGAACAAGTCAGATTCCAGAAGTTTCAAAGATGACTCATTACTTGTAGAACCCAAAAGAGATGTCACAAAGTACCAGCAGTGATTAGGTTGTGGGAACACTGACTCCAAGACTGCTGAGCTGACTTAGAGGGAGATGTTTCTGCAGTGATTCAAAACTGTGGATGAGTGAGTGTGGTGAAAGCTTTAACAGCAGTGTCATGTATGTTGTATTCAGGAGAGAGCGGCAAGAGCCAAGAACAGCGAGTTTCACTTGGTTATAATCCTACCTTATGGTCCAAGAAGAATGACTGTTTCTATATTATTTAGAAATAAAATTGTTGCTAGACACAATATAGTTAGATGGAAGTCATGAGTTTGTTTCTATCTCAAAACAGAATTGAGGAGTAAATAAGAGTACATAATAATGATGTAAAAATATAGGGGTAGAGGGGGAGAGAGGAGCAAACCAACTGCCTACATTATCCAGTTTCCCATTTGTATCCCAGAGTCCCATTTCTTCAAGACCAGTTAAATCTCCCAGCCCCTGAATGTCATCTCTTATCCACTCCACGTGCAATATTATGTTGTTTCTCTGAATCTAGCCCATCGAAGAACCTGAGTCTCTAATGGAACATTCTGTGTAGACTGCATAAGCTGATGCATGAATTTTGACATGGAGGTGGCTCTCTCTCTGTCTCCCAGAAAGCACGTGTGATCTTTTAAGATTACCAGTTATACCCGTATATCAATTTATTTCTTGTTATATAAGAGGGGAAGCATGCTATTGCCAAATAAACAATCTGTATTCAGAACAGTTTTCACACATTGTTCTGCCTTATTGTTGCATAATTTTGAACAAATGAGAAAGCAAACTAATACTTGTAGGTCCCTTCCCAAGTGATTATGTGTCTATGCACAACATTTCTTACCAGAAGACTGGGGCCTTGTTATGGCTGATACATTGTGTCAACTTGGGGAGTCTAGAGGTTTAGCTGAGTGATTCAGCAGGAGGCCAGGGTGTTTACTTTGTACATATCTTGAGCCTGTGGAAGAGGAAGGCATGGAGATTGTGTGAGAGCTACACACCCCCTGGGTGGGGGCAGCCTGTTTACAATGTAAGGGAAGGAAAGAGGCTGCTTGCTGCCATTCCTACCTTTTTGCTCTTGTTTTTGCTGTGTGCTGCAGCCATGAACATTTACCCTCTGCCATGTACCACTCTGCCTCTGAGCCAGCCAAGTATGGACTGAAACCTCCACAAACTATAAGCTAAATAAACCTTTCCTTCCTTCATTTTGGGTGTTGGGTATTTTGTCTCAGCAACGAGAGAAAAGTAACCAAGAAAGGCCTCAAACCACAAATTCTAGACCAGGTAACATTTTGCTGTGCTGGGGGATGGGGTATCATTTGTATTTTGTATATATTAAGGATCATCATGGGAGTAGCATGTTAGCACAACACTAAGTTGCAATTTACAAAGTTTGGAAAGATCCTCTCTTTTCAAAACACTTAGGTCTGACTACAGCAAAGTGGCCATCAAGTCTGGGATGATCCCCTGAACTTAAGAATTTTGTAGCAATCACTATTATTTTGTTTTCCCTCTCCTGGGACACAATGCCCAATACCTACAACTGAGAGAAGGAAAAGTTTAATTTACCTCATAGTGTCTGGGGATGCAGCTCATGGTTTTCTTGCTTTAAGGAGAAATACCATGATAGAAGAGTTTGATGAAGCAAAGATAGGTCATGGAGACCAGAAAGCAGAGCATGGGGGCCAGAAGCATGACTAGAGGAGAAAAAATGCAGGGCCACATATGATCAGAAAGGCCACACCTCCATGATTCACCCAGACATACCCATAAATGTGTTCCGCCAGCCACCTGGCTAGATCACAAAGTAAGTCACACTGACATTCCATTCTAAAAGTTGCAATGACTTTTCGAGCAAAAGAAGAAATAAGTTTTCCAGTCTAGATGCACCACATTTATATTCTCATTTAATAAGATATTTGAGTGTTCTCATCTGCAAAGAGAATGGAGACTATCTTCCTTAGAGGACTGCTGTGGGAACTGACTAAGGTCATAGAAGTCACAGCACTAAATAGTAACAGGGAAGCCTTAGCCTTAACTCACCTCCTAATTAACTGCTCATCATCAATACGCATTTAATGAACACACAAATAAGTGACTAAAGGAGGTAATGGATCTTTGCTGGTGTCTTAGACACATTTCTTGACATTTGCCCTAAAATTCCTTGTTCCAGCTTTTAAGCTTAGGATTTTGTGCATCTCTTCATTGCAAGAAGAAAACAGAAGAGAAAAGTTAAATTTTTCTTCCATATTTTCTGGTGTTGGAATACTGTACAACAGCAAGACCTCAAAATTTACTGCATTCTACTTAACCATAATGAATATGTCTTTGACAGGGCTTATCTGGTAGGTCCTTGACTGTCAGCAAAGAATAAAAGTTGTATTGATCTGTGTACAATTTTTTCAATATGTAAATATTTTTTAGCAATCAAGGGAAACTGATTTCACAATTAAAGACAACAGTCGGATGTAAAAACTGAAAATCCACACACAGAAAAGACCTACTTTAGCTGCAAGTGGTGGCTGATGTAATGCCCTCCAGACCTATAGGCTTTCCATGGTGTTAACCCAACAAGGAAGGATGTAAGTGCAGGTAAAGAACTGAGAGACATTTCCTTCTGAAGTGAAATCATCCATGGGTGAAGAAAGTACACTGTGGGTCAGCGTTTTAATTGTGATCATTGCATTCTCTGTTATAAAAATGACCACCAAAGATTTATATCTTTTTTTTTTTTTCAAAGATTTATATCTTTAAGAAGAAGCTTAAGCCTCATATTTAATAATGCCAAATTATCTATAATGCAACATGCAGATGCCAGTAAAAAATCAATTCTCTATTTTTATTTTCCAATTAGGTAGATACTGTTCTTGTTAGGGCTCTGATAATAAGGTTCAATCTACTTTGACTTGTCTTATTTTAGTCTGATTTTTCTCATACTATAAATTTTTTACTAAACAACTTTGTAGAATTTAAGGCTTCGGAGGAAAACACACATGGAATGTCATAGAAAATGTTATGTATGCTGTCAGAGACTCTCAGAGTTGGTGTGTTCTGTAAAGCTCAATGTGACTGAGATTCCTTTCCGGTTAATGATGAAGAGAAGCCCAGGCTGAGGAAGGACAAATCAAGAGGAAAAAGAATTGAGACCAGACCATGGGGCCAGGATCAATAATAGATGTAGGAATCTGTAAGGACCAGCACCAAATATGCCATGAATATAATTCCCTGAGCCAAAATGAGTTAACACAGAGGCAGTTATGAACTCAACTGTGTCACCCCAAACTCCTAAATTCATATGTTGAAGTCCTAACTTTCAGTGTGTCCACACTTGGATAAAAGTCTTTTAAAAACCTAGTTATAGTTACATGAACTCATGAGAATACATGAGATCCTGAAGTAAGCAATAGCAGTTAAGAAGAGCAAGGGATAACAGATTTCCTTTTTTATCTGATGCTCACAGAGGAAAGGTGATGTGAACACAGAAGGTGAGCAAGGTCTTTCTAAACCAGCAAGAGTTCTCACCTGATGCCAGCCCTGGGGGTGGCTTGCTCTTCAACTTCCAGTCTCCAGAACACCAACAAAATGAATTTTTGTTGTTTGATCCACCTGCTCTGTATATTCTGTTGTGGCAGCTTGAGCCATCTGATAACACTAGCTCTCTTGAAATTTTATGTGATATGGTTCACATGTGAAGTTCACTGTGTTTTGTGAGACATCCATATGATGGGACATGGATCCTGGGTTGGGTTCTGTGGGGGTGAGAGGAATAGAAATGCATCTGATGTGGCCTCTGCATCTCTTCATTGGAGGAGTCCCTGAATGATGTGATAGTAGGAGAGAACCCATAGCATACACTTAGGAGAAACACAATAAGTAGGTTCCACTTGAAAGGCACTGGCACAGTGCTGTGGGGTTTTAATAAACATGAGAGCTCTTCCAATGACCATGCTCTCAAGGGACCTTAGGGAAAACTGTTGAAGATTTCCATGCCATTATTTATGAGGCAAATTTGCCAAGTCATAAATTTTTCATATACTTACCTAAAGTATATGTATTTACATACATTTTAATTCATTTTACATTGAAGTATAACTTACATATCATAACATGGAATGAATAATAACCAACTATCTCTATGGGTTTTTACGTGTTTGTCCTCACATAAACACCAGCCACATTGCATATGGAACATTTCCAGCGACATCTGTAGTAGTTCCTCCCAGGGGATATGGCTTTACTCTTCACAGAACTCAGTCATCCTTGTTGTGGTTTGTACCTCATGTGGTCATAAGACTTTTTCAGAGGTGGCTGAACCTAGAGTGTGTGATGCTAGGATTAAGTGTGTGCGACTGCAAAATCAGCTCACTGATGGGTTTGCCACCACACCATTTCCAGCAGTCTAAATACAATATAAGAGGCAGAAAGAGTTTTGTCCTTCCTTCTCCTGTTGCTTTTGCTGTCTTCTTCTGTCACAAACTATTGCCTCTCTGCTATGTGCCACTCTGCCTTGGAGCCAGCAAATTATGGACTAAACCTTCTGTAAACCGTAAGCTAAATAAACCTTGCCTCCTTTCACTTTAGGTGTTGGGTATTTTGTCTCAGCAATGAGACAAAATAAAGTAAAGAAGACAATCATTTATTAGTTTTGAACTTCATTTTGTGTCAGGCTTTTAGAACATAAATTTATGTCTATATTATACAGTTATGTTCTTATGTATTATATAGTTTTTAATTTTTGTGTATATGTGTACTGTACAAATTTATTCTATTTTTAGTGGAAATATGTCTTGTTTCTATTTGGGGACTATCACAAACAAAGTAATGTATAAAAAATCTTTTGGCAGAAATTAGTGAATCTTTTAGTGTAAATAACCATTTGAGATAGATAGATAGATAGATAGATAGATAATAGGCAGATAGATAAGTGGATCAATCTCACCAAGGAGAATATAGATACAGACATAAACACATACACACCACCAAAGAGTTGAATTATTGGGTTATAGGTTGTATATATACTTAGCTTTAGTAGATATTGCCAATACATCTTTAAAGTGTTTATAAAACTTTATAATTTCATTCTAAACTCATAAAATTGCCAATTTTTCCATATTTTTGGGAACATTAGATATTACCAGTATAATTTTGTACATTCTGGAAGAGGTAAAACATTTTGACTAGTGAATATTTAGTATATTTGACATGTTTCTTTTGTATTATAATATGTACTGAAAGGCTCAAGCATTTCATGGGATGCATCTTTGTTCCTGGTCTGCTTATTTAGGGATATTTTTAAAATATGCTCAGTTAAGTTTGTCAAAGGAAATTTTGGCCTTAAAGACTAAAAAATAGTCCATGATACTAAAAATTCACTTCAAAATCAAAAAGTGCTTTAGAAGATTGAAAAAGTTCTTTTGAAATACATGTTAGCCTGTGCAACTCTGATATATTTGAATTTTAGGTAAAGATTGGATTGTTATGAATTAATCATTTGTTAGCTTTTAATATTTAAATATACACAAGGATGTGGAGGATCACCTAGGTGACTCTCCTTGAAAGAGGAGCAATTGCCTCCATTTTGGCTGAGCCTGACCTTACTTCCATGGACTGATGTGTACAGAGCTGGCTGGGACCTTTCCTTATCCCTTCAGTTGGCTTTAAGCAGTGCATATCAGTCTAGCCAAGGTACTGATAGTAATTTTGAAGATGGCAGATGTGTTTTCCTGGACTCTTGTTGTTCCCTGGAGTGGGCTAGGGTGAGGTGGGATGTGTGAGCCAGTGTTTCACACTGGGCTGGGATGGAGCCTCAGGATAGAGGCTATGACTTCCTGGGGCTTGAAAGATTACACACCAGAGTTGAAGCGCCAACCCCAAAACATCAGATACTACCTCAGTTGTGTTATGAAGATTACTCTTTCTGCAGATCCTTCTCTCTGCATTGGCAGAGATGATTTCAGGCCTCCTACCTAGCTCAGCTCCTGGCACTCAAGTACTTCCCACTGCTCTCACAGTCACTCATCCTCAAGGCACTCTCTTCTTCACAAATAAATCAAATCTGGGTTCAGTCCTGGGTACAGACCTTTGCTCTGGGTGGCCATCACTGGCAGGATTCAGGACCCCTTGACTCCCATTTTGGATATATTATTGTGTCTTTATTTATGCCGTGAGTTGCCATGAGAGTAGTAGATTGGCATTAACTCATTACAATTCCAATAACTTTTCCAGGGGGTTACAAATTTAAACCTCTTGGGCCTAGATGAGGACTGGGAGGGCTCTCTATATAGGGATGAATCATGTTTGAAACAGTACGTGGATATCAGCCAAGGAGTGTACACTGAGCTCACTACCTTTGGGAGTGCTGCTTTTAGGCAGAGCAGTGCACTTCTACTGTTGAGAAGTTACACCTACATCTGGTAACCTAAGCAACTTCTTTGAAGATAACAATATGCCATATAATAACCATTGTTAATTCCTATCATCTTGCTTTGAAATTCTGTACCTTTTAAATTGTTTTATTATTATTATTATTATTATTATTATTATTCTCTTTAAAATAAACCAAAGTGGGAGGGAGGAGATATATTTGGGTGAGAGGCTACATTTTCCATTTTGTTCTAGTCTCTCAGTAGACAAATACCCTTGATCACCAGTGAGTCCTGTGTCACAGAGTGGTGCTTTGAGAATTAATAGTACTTAGAAAGCCATATCTAGGAATGGCTTTTGGAGAAAAAAAGAAAATCCAGTGGTCAATGTCCTATCAGTTCCTAGGTGGATACTGCTCCTCCAAATGTAGGCTTCCTGTAGGCTAGTGTAGTTAATTCATCCACAGCAGTGTTAGAGCTAAATTGCACCTTCACGAAATAAGTAAATATTACTTCAACCCAGCTACACATCTGGCCGCAGGTTGGATGTGGGAGATAGATAGAACACGTGTGCCTCAGATCTGCAAAGCTCACGATCTTGGACAAAGTTTTAAGCCAAGCAGAGTAACATGTGATGGGCATGAGCATGCACAGGAACACTTGGAAAAGTCCCTGCCCTCAAAGTCAGACACTGCTATTTAACTCTGGATTCTTCTGCTTCTACAATGGATCCTTCCGCAGGCTTCTTGCCTTATCAGTGATTGTTGGCTCCGGAACAACGGAGAAGATGTACAGACTTGTGACACGTGAGGTGCCTGGCAGAGGGAAGCCACATGGTCCACAGATGATCATGTTTTGCATCCAGATGGTGTCACCTTGGAAAAGCATGACTTTCACAGGGTCACAGCTCCCCTAATGTCAAGATGATGCTCACTAACAAAATCCTTCAACTCTTTTATTTCACCACGGAGCTTTCCTGACTTCCCAGGAAAGTGTATGTAGGTCTTGAAGGGTACTGGAAACCCTAAACTTTCTTAGGTGACTTCCAAAGAAAATAAAAGCCCGGGAAACCAGAAACCATTACAAAGACACAGGATTTAGGCCATTACCACATTTTGGTGTCCCAAGTTGAGTTGAATTTTCTGAGTGTACATCGTCCAGAGAGAAACAGATTGTCTTGTACGTCAGATAAATCTGAAGACTGTTGTATCTGGGAAACAACCGTAGAAAAATAGCTAGAGGCCAGAAGAAACACCAGTTGAAAACTTGAAGCCAGAATCAAAGCTTGCACTTCTCCCAGTTTCAGATCATTGTCTTTTAACCTGGAAGAATTTGGAGCTGTGTGGTAGGCAGAATAACGCACGCCCAGCTCCAATAATGTCTGTGTCTTCATCGGTGACATTTGTGAATATGATAGGTTACTCCATAAAGGGAAATTAAATGCACATAGAATTAAGGTTGCTAATCAGCTGACCTCAAAATAGGAAGGTGACTGTGGATTGTAGCAGTGTACTCAACATAACCATAAATGTGCTTTAAAGTTGGAGGCAGGAAAGAAAACCAGAGTGAGATCAGAAGGACAAAGGAATGGTCAGAGGCGACAGGATTCACCTAAGACCAGGACGACTCATTTCATACTCCCCTCCTGACCTGTAGAACTGTACTATGACGCATTCTGTTTTTAACCACTGAGGCTTTGTGGTGATTTGTTCCAGCAGCCACAGGAAACAGATGCAAACTCAAACCGTGGGCAAGGGTGAAATGCTGGCATTTACTGGATCCTAAGTTGTCTTCACCTGTTAGTTACTCATGAGCTGGAGACCGTAACAAAGCTCAGTCAGTAGTTTCCCTACCAAAACATGCAAGCCACAGAGCCAATCTCTACATTTACTATTATTATTTCAAAAGTATTTACTCCTAGCTATGATTAGTTTATGAAATAGGATTAGTAATCATAGAAAATTATTGATGAGCAATGTTTGTCAGGCCCAGTGATGCACACTTTACAGTCATTATTTCACTTAGTTCTCCAAAATAATTCTAGGAATTAGGCACAATGTTTGCTATTTTACAACTAAGCATTCTGATACAGGTACAGTCATGAAAGAAATGGAACCCAAGTATGTCTACCTCTAAATCTGCACCCTTCAGGTGCAAATTTTATGTTATATGCTTCTAAAACAAATGAACATATTTCATTTTTAAATTTTTTGAAGCAAAACATGTAATTCAGCTCATGTAATTGAGATTCAGTATATTTCTTGCTTTAAAAAATTGAGACTGAGATGTTTATTTGTTTTAAAATGTATCTGCATAGTTTTTAAGTCTAGTGGAGGTAAATGAAACTCCACTATAGGACATTTGAACTTTATGAAGTAGATTATTTTATTATGCAAGAAGTCCTATAATACCGCTTGAAAAACTCCTTAAATGAATATGACATATTTTATGTTTCCAAAATGCTGATTTGAAGTAGAACATCTCAGAAACCTGTATGTATTTCTCTGGGTTAAGATGTCAGCAAAAATTGTATTATGAAAAATGGTTTGTACACCAAAATATAAATAAATTAAAATTGACTGTTTTTCTTAAGACACTGATAGTGATGGCACACATTTCTGTAGTCACTGCAATACAAAGACCTTCAAAGTATACCGTCCCATCCAATACAACTTCTAATGGTACTGGCCATGTATTCTTCATAAAGAATGAAGTCTCTGAGTTTGATTCCCTCTGAAAACCTCTTACCAAAGGCATCTATGTGCCATCACTATGGGAAAAAATGATGGACGAGGTGTGGATTCTTCCCCGTGAGTTAACCATCTACAGTGAGCTAGAACGTCCTACCCGTAATTAAGTCAGAGAAGATAATATCGTTCAGTGCCTTTGCCCATCAATACTCAGGGAGAACTGACCCAACCTCCCGGCTTCACCACCGGCCCCTCCCCTTGTTCGCCCTCTTCACCCCCCTTCCTCTCTTTCTGCTTCTCTTCCCCTTCTCCACTTTCTTCTTCCCTCCCCCCCCACCCTTCTCTTCCTTTTCCCCTCTCCCTCCCCGTCCTCCTCTCTTCTCTCTTTCCCATCCCTCCTCCCTTCCCCTCTTTCCTCCCTCCTTTTCCTCCTCCGTCTTCTCCCCACCTCCATTCTCCAGGCCTCCTTTTCCCCTCCTTCTGATCATCTTGTTTCTTTGTTTAGATAAGGCAAACACTTCTTTCTGTCTTCTCAGAACTCTCCGCATTCAAATCTGCCCAGGGCTCATCTGAGCCAAGATGTTTATTTTCTTCAGAGGCTCTTGAGTGCCAAAATTCCATTGGCTAAAGCATTCATAAGGAGAGATGCTGTGTTTTACTCTCCTTATCAGTGGTCATCTTGTCCATACAGGCCGATTCACCTCTTTATTTGGAAAGCACTGACACCAGTCCTCCTTATCCGTGGTTTCAGTTACCCACAATCAACCATGGTCTGAGAATATTGTATGTAGAATTCTGGAAATAACAATTGACAAATTTTAAATCACATATAATTCTGATAGATGTGATGAAATCGCATGTCAAGCTGCTCAGTGTGGCCTAGGATATAAATCATCCCTTTGTCCAGTGTACCCACACTATGTATGCTACACACCCTTAAACACTTATCAGCCTTCTGGTAATCAGGTTGGCTGTCGCAATATCACAGTGCTTGTGTTCAAGTGACCCTCGCTTTACTCACTAACAGTTCCAAAGTGCAAAGTGATGCTGACAATGCAGATGTGTCAAAGCAAAGCTGCACAGTGCTTCCTTTAAGTGAAAAAGTGAAAATAAAGTAAGATATTTTGAGAGGGAGATCACATGTGCATATTTCCATTGTGGTATATTGTTTTAATGCTTCTATGTTATTATTAATCTATCTCTTACCATGTCAAATTTTAAATTAAACATTTCCATAGGTATGCATGTATAGATGTATAAGAAAAAAAAGGCCAGTGGTTTTGTTCTGTTTGTGGGTTCAGGCATCCACTAAGGGTTCTTGCAATGTTTCCCCTGTGTATAAGGAGGCAGTACTGCAGTATTACAATTAACAATCAGTATTACATTTAACATTTAATGTCTTCTAAAACAATGATAAAACAATATGTAATATAACAACCATTATTAATTACTATCATCTTTTTTGAAATCCTATATTTTTTATTGTATTTGTATTGTTTTGTTTTTGTCTTCATTGTTGTTTTGTAATTGTTTTTTTCTCTTTAAAATAAAAAACAAGAGTTTAAACAAACAAACAAACAAACAAACAAATAAATAAAGTGCCAGGAGCTGATGGAATAGGAATATCATTAATTGTAATAGTTATTCCTTTGGCTTGAATTCCCCTTGAAGCTCACGTAATTGAGTAATTGTCATTGCAACAGTAGGAAGAGATGAGCTCTAGAACTGGTGATTAGGAAAGAGGGATCTGATATCATGAGCAGATGCTATTATTACCTAAAGAGTGGATTCTGAGCCACACACCTTCTGTTGTTCATAAATGACTCACTCTGCAGTATTCTGTTATAGCAACAGAAGACAGATTGAGATAGCTATTGTCTACAGCATATTTATTATGCATCAATCATCAGGTAAACCGTTCATTTCACTCTGATGAGGAACGTACCATTCTTATTAATCTTGTACAGTTAAGGGAACGGACAGAGGCACTGATGGATTTCCACAGAGCAGTTGGTAAGTGATTGAGCCGCAATTCAAACTCGGAAGGCTGATCTGATTCCACTTAGTAAAAAACAGCAGTTCCTAACTTTCAGCATGTTTGTGTACTGGAGTGATTCCCAATGTATGGTCTGTGTTCCACCTGAGGTCAGAAGAGTCTTTCTGTGTCAGAAATGGATCCACATCTCAGTGTTTTTTTTTTTTGAGTACCGGAGATTACACCAGGGCCTTCACACTTAGCTACATCCTCAGCCTTTTTTTTTTTTTTTTTCATTTTGAGACAGGGTCTCAGTAAGTGCCCAGGCTTGTCCTAAATGTGCAGTTCTTCTGCCTCAGCATCCAGAGTTCTGAGATTACAGGCATATGCAGTAGTTCTTAATCTATCATCAAATAATAGCAAGGGAATAAGAGGACTATTGGATATTTTGCACATCTCAATTGTCCTGATACCAAAATGTTGGGCATCATAGTTTAGAGAGGGAGATAAAACATGAAGAGATATCACTAACATAACATCTTCAGGCCTCTGATAGTATCTATGTAAACTTGCAGAGGTTGCCCAGAGATTAGAGGAGAAGATGACCTGGGAACTGAGATTAAATCTTCCTACCAGTTGGAGAGGCTCGGATGAGGGATTTGGGTGGGAAGAGTGTTTAGGGATAAGGAAGAGCATATGTAAGTACAAGCGAGGCAAGAGATGTGTAAAATCAGAGATATGCTTGCAGTTTCTCATTCACTGTTACCAAAGTATTAGGTAGAAGAAAGGCAGTGTTTAAGGGTAAAGCTGGAAATTCATGTTATGAAGCATTTTGCATAGTGGGAACCACAAAAGTTATAGTGAACATGAAGTTACAAAAAACTAAACAAAGGACAAAAACTTCTACCATTTATGTGTTTTTGTTTTGTTTTATTTTGTTTTCCCTCCAGGAGCAAATAAAGGGAATGAGGCAAGAGAGGGCAAACATTCAGGTTTCTTAGAAGTCACGGGGGTCTGTGGGGATCTTTGGAAATCAGTGCTATTACAGTCCTTGTTTGATTTTGCCCAGTTCCAGTTGGAATGTCATATTGCATGTACATTCAGTAATTTAATACTACAGCAATTCAAACAATAGTCCAAAGTGTCTGCTGCTGGATCTTATCTTTTCACTGCGTTTTATTGCATATATAGATTAATGGGATTCACGTTGGCAGAGTCACAAATGTACAATACATACGTTGATCCCTCCCAGATCTCTCTGTTTCTCTTTTGCCCTGCCTTTTCCCCTCCCCTGGCTTCATGAGGGGAGAGATTTCAGTGAGAATAATTTTATCTATTCCCTTTACAGTATTCTTTAAAACAAATCTGTCCCAAGTTTTCCACAACATTTCACAAATCATTATGCAATAAGTTTGATAGTTTGACACAATACTTTGAATCATACTTACTGGTCAATTGCCCACAGCCAGGCAAGGCACTCAGCGTTTTGAATATACTGCTTTGTTTATGTCTTAAGCTTGTAACATATGTGACGTGGTGTTATCTAATGAAAGTAACCTCTATGTTTAATACAGAATTCTTAAATTCACATGTTAATGATATTGATTACCATTTCATATAATTATTGGATGTTTAGATATTCTCTTTCTACAAGTCTTTGTTTATTTTGTTAAATTTTGCCCATATAGTGTCTGTAGGTATCTTTTGGCAAACTTCAAGGAATCTTTGCCAACCATGACATTATCAAGATAATTTTCCTGTAGGTAAAGCATTTCAAGAAAGTTTACACTTTTTCTTTTCACATCTAAATCTACAACTCATCTCAAATTAATCATTATATGTATGCTATAAGGTAGGAAAGTATGTGAGTTTCCTAGAGTAGAAATCACAAATTACCTCAAACTGAGTGGCTTAGTACGTCAGAAAATTAGTGTTATGGTTGGTGTCTGCATGTCCCCTCAAATCCTTCTGCAGTCCTGGGGCGGGCTTCTAGGTTTTTGATTGAGCCACAGTCCATTGCTGCAATTGTGAATGTGAGAGCTACACCAGCCCTGGGGCAGGCAGTTTGCGTATAATATGAGGGAGGGAAAGAGGAGCGTTCTTTCCTCTCTGCTGCTCCTCCATTTTTGCTTTGGCTTTTGCTGTTTTCTGCTGCCATGAACAGTTGCCCCATGCCATGTGCCACTCTGCCTTGAACCTCCACAAACTGTGACCTAAATAAACCTTTCCTTCCTTAATTTTCAACATCAGGTATTTTGTCTCAGCAACAAGAGAAAAGTAACCAAGACAATTAGTTTCTTTCAAAGACTGTCAAACATGGTCATACACAGAATAACTCTCTCCTGGTTAATATCTTTTCACTGTATCTCTAAATTTAATTTGTGACCAATTTATTTAGGATTGTGTTTTTATGTTTATGCATAGTATACAAATATAATTTTTGTAATATCCTTTTCTGCTTTTGGTGTCAGAGTAACATCATCTTCATAAAAGTAAATAGATCCATTCCTGTTGTGTTCTCCAGGTAGCACTAACACTGCTCTTTAAAATGCTTATCAGGAGGGACTTCCGGGAAGATGGCGACCAGGTGAGCGGCAGAGGGAAACTCTCCCAGAGACCGATCCTTTGCGTGCGCAGCTGTGAAATTCCAACTGAACGTGTTGCTCTCCGCTGCCTGAGCATTAACGGGTCGGCTGGATATGCCGCGGCGAGAAGTGGGCGGGCCCTGAGAGCTGGGTGCCCGAGGTGATCAGCGCTGTGCTTGGGCCGCGGCTCGGCTGAGTCCGCGTACCACCGAGTGCAATTGCAGCGGGGCGGACCCTCCCAGCTCCTGAAAACAAACGGATCGCAGGTGGCAGCGGCCAGGAATTTTTGGAGGCGGCAGATCAGAGCAAACTCGGAGAACGTGGTCCTCGGGAAGACTGCGCCAATCTGGGCAGCGGTCCGGGATCCCGCTCAGAGCCCCGCCCCCACAGCCGGCGCCATCCTCGGCCGGAGAGTGGGAACTGCGGCAGCTGCGGTTGGCAGCTCAAGGAGGTGGAGAAGCACCAGGGAGCGCCAGGATCACCTGCCGGCACGGATCTCAGAACCTGTAAGCCAAGTGAGCACCGCAGCAGGATTTCTGAGTTGGAAAGAAGCTCGACCCAGGGAGATACATCTGAGCGGCATTCCTGCCTGCACGATCCCAGGGTGAGTTGATTGGGCGCCCTGACCGGTTTTTTGAGTCGGGGAGAAGCTTCGCCCCGTGATGCACATCCGAGCAGCTCTACTGACTGCACGGTCCGCAGGACAGAAAAGCTGGCTGGGCGCCCCGAAGGGATTTTTGAGTGGGGGAGGAGCTCCACCGAGGAAGGAACACCTGAGTGGCCCCCTGCCTGCAAGGTCCCTGGGGCGGCGAGCAGTTTATGCACCGCAGCAAGGTCTTCGGGTAGGGAGTAGAAGAGGAAATCTCAGCAGACAGCTTAAGGGACATTCTCCCAAAGAGAAGGAGTCATTGGAGCAGCCTCTGCAGCAGACCTTTGCCTGCTGAACTGCCTGGGGAGTTTATAGCTCAACAGTTTGAATCTGAGCTGAACCCAAAACTGGGAAAACAGAGGAACAAAACGCAGTCTGAGAACTCAACCCCACCCAGAACAAGTTCTGAATGCGAGGATACAGGGGAACCACGAAGCCACACACCTCCAAGTTATGAAATGATTGCATCCGAAATGAAACAACTCCAACAGGCCATAAAAGAGCTTAAAGCAGAAATAAGCCACATACCTGCAATGATCTCTTAGACAAAAAACGAACTGAAAACAATAATGGAAGAAATGTTCTGTACACATAGAGAAGAAATAGACAAAAGACTAGAAGAAAATAGGAAACAAATGGAAACGTTACAAGAGCAATTTAGGAATGAATTACCAACAATGAAACAGGTCCAAAGAGAATGCCAGGATTTGAAAACTTACACTGAAAGCTTGCAAAACCGCTTAAATGAATCCGAAGATAGAATTTCAGAACTTGAAGACAGCATGGCAGCTTATGAGCGTGAAAGGAAGGCTCTCATAATATCATCAAAGACACAAGAAAAATCAATACAACAGCTCCAAGATGAGGGAAAACGTAATAATATTCGAGTAATAGCAGTGAGTAAAACAGCAGGAGACCACACAAATGATACAAAAAGAATATTTGCAGAAATAATAGCAGAAAAATTCCCAAACAAGATAAAAGATACTGAAGTTCAGTTAATCGAGGCATATAGAACCCCAACAATCCATAACCAAAAGAAAAACACACACAGACATATAATAGTCAAGATCCCAGATATCCAGCAAAAGAACACAATATTTAAAGCTGCCAGAGAAATGAAACAGATCACCTATAAAGGAAAGCCCATCAGAATCACAGCAGACTTCTCAATGGAAACCATGAAATCAAGAAGAGCTTGGAGTGAGGTATTACAGATTCTGGGACACAACAACTTCCAACCCAGACGGATGTATCCTGCAAAACTATCCCTCAAATTCAATGGAGAAATAAAATATTTCCACAACAAAGAACAACTGAAGAACTTCATGAATGCCAAACCAGCATTAAAAACAGCACTAAAAGATATTCTAGACACAGAAAAAAGAGACCACAATTCCAAGAACAACAATAGAAATAACTCCGTAAACAGAACAAGCAAGTAAACAGTCAGCAAAAGAAGGAAAACAACAAGTAAATAACATGACTAGAATAAGCCAACATATAACCATGATAACCATTAATGTAAATGGCCTCAATTGAAAAGTCAAAAGGAAAAGATTGGAAGAGTGGATTAAGGAACACAATCCAACGATATGCTGTATACAGGAAACACATTTTACTCAAAAGGAAATCCACAAATTGAAAGTTAAAGGTTGGAAAACAATTCTCCATGCAACAGGTCCCCAGAAAAAAGCAGGGGTAGCTATTATGTTTGCAAACAATGTAAACTTCAAACCAAAAACAATCAAAAGAGATAAAGAAGGGCATTACATACTAGTTAGGGGAAAGCTGCAAGAGGAAGAGGTAACAATCCTAAACATTTATACACTAAACCTTGGAGCACCTAACTTTACAAACCAAATCTTAACAGACGTAAAAAACCAAATAACTAATAACACTATTTTAATAGGGGACCTAAACACCCCTCTGACGCAAAGAGACAGGTCAACCGTACAGGAACTCAGCAAAGAAATAACGAACCTGAACCAAACGTGTGAACAAATGGACTTAGTAGATGTATACAGAGTGTTCCATCCCACAACATCAGAATACACATTTTTCTCAGCCGCACATGGGTCTTTCTCCAACATAGACAACATTCTAGCCCCTAGAGCATATCTACCTAAATGCAAAAGAATTGAAATTATTCCATGCATACTATCACACCACAGTGCAATGAAATTGGAAATTAATGACAAAGAGAACTCCAAAAACCATATAAACACTTGGAAATTAGACAACAACCTCCTGAATAACCAATGGGTCACACAAGAAGTTAAAGAAGAAATTAAAAATTACCTACAAACAAATCAAAAAACAAGCACAACCTACTGGAATCTGTGGGATGCAATGAAAGCAGTCCTCAGAGGAAAATTTATAGCAATGAACTCATATACAAAGAAAATAGAAAGAGAGCAAATAAATAACCTAATGATACACCTCAAACTCTTAGAAAAAGAGCAACAAGCCAAACCAAGAGCCCAAAGAAGGCAGGAGATTATAAAACTCAGGGCAGAAATTAATGCAATTGAGATGAAGAAAATTCTACAAAAAATTAGTGAATCAAAGAGTTGGTTCTTCGATAGAATAAATAAAATTGATAAACCCCTAGCCAACCTTATCAAAAAAAGAAGGGAAAGATCTCAAATTCATGCAATAAGGAATGAAAAGGATGAAGTCACTACAGATCCCACAGAAATAAAAAAGTTCATTAATACCTACTTTCAAAATCTGTATTCCCATAATATAGAAAATACAGAAGAAACGGACAGATTCCTAGAAAGGTACAAATTGCCAAAATTGAATCAGGAAGACATAAAAACCCTGAACAACCCAATATCAATTAATGAGATTGAAAACGTTATTAAAAACTCACCAAGAAAGAAAAGCCCAGGCCCTGATGGATTCACAGCAGAATTCTATAAAACATTTAGAGAAGATCTAATGCCAACACTCCTCAAACTCTTCAATGAAATCGAAAAGGAAGCCACTCTCCCCAACACATTTCTGGAGGCAAGCATTATACTGATACCAAAACCAGAGAGGGACTCAACCAAGAAAGAGAGCTACAGGCCAATCTCTCTAATGAACACAGATGCAAAGATACTCAACAAAATATTGGCAAATAGATTACAGCGAATCATAAGGAAAATTATAAAACATGACCAGGTAGGATTCATTCCAGGAATGCAGAGATGGTTCAATATTTGCAAATCAATTAATATAATACACTATATTAATACAGTCAAAGACAAAAACCACATGATCATCTCAACAGATGCAGAGAAGGCTTTCGATAAAGTCCAACATGCATTCATGTTAAAAACCTTAGAAAAAATAGGAATAGATGGCCTCTACCTCAATCTGATCAAAGCCATCTATAACAAACCAACAGGCAACATCATACTAAATGGACATAAACTGAAAACTTTCACTTTAAGGTCAGGAACAACACAAGGATGTCCATTGTCACCACTCCTATTCAACATAGTTCTGGAAGCACTAGCCAGAGCAATCAGACAAGATAGAGAAATAAAAGGAATAAGGATAGGAAAGGAAGAAGTCAAACTATCACTATTTGCAGATGACATGACACTATACATGGAGGACCCCAAAAACTCCACAAGAAAACTCCTGGAATTAATTGACAAATTCAGCAGCGTAGCTGGATACAAAATCAACACACAAAAATCAATAGCATTCCTATACACGAACAACAAACAGACTGAGAGAGAAATTGAGGAAACCACACCCTTTACAATAGCAACCAAGAAATTGAAATACTTAGGAATCAATCTAACAAAGAACGTGAAACATTTATTCAGTGAAAACTACAAGACTCTGAAAAAGGGGATCGAAGAGGAGTTCAATAAATGGAAAAACATACCCTGCTCATGGTTAGGAAGAACTAACATTGTAAAAATGGCCATACTACCAAAACTATTGTACCGATTCAATGCAATTCCCATTAGACTACCATTAGCATACCTCACAGATCTAGGGAAAATATGCCTCAAATTCATCTGGAACCAGAAGAGACCCAGAATAGCAAAAGCAATCCTGGGCAATAAGGACAAGTCAGGTGGAATCACAATCCCTGACCTGAAATTATACTACAAAGCTACTGTAATGAAATCAACCTGGTACTGGCTAAGAAACAGACCTGAGGATCAATGGAACAGACTGGAAGATGCAGCCATAACAAAAAACCCACTCAGCTACCTAATATTTAGCAAAGGGGTCAAACAAACTCACTGGAAAAAAGAAGGCCTGTTTATTAAATGGTGCTGGAAAAACTGGCTTGCCTCTTGCCGAAAACTGAAAATAGACCCCAGTCTATCACCATGCACCAAACTGAGGTCAAAATGGATCATAGGCCTCAACATTAAAACAGAAACTCTAAACCTATTAGAAGAGAAAGTAGGTAAAAATCTGGAAGACATAGGAGTAGGCAGAGAGTTCATGAACAAAAATGAAACTGCAAGGGAAACACTTCAAAGAATCAATAATTGGGACCTCATCCTACTGAAAAGCTTTTGTACATCTAAAGAAATCACCAGCAAAGTAAAAAGAAAACCCACAAATTGGGAAAAAATCCTAGCTGGCTGTCCCTCAGACAAAGGACTGCTATCTAGAACATACAAAGAACTAAAAAACATGTACATGTCCAAATTCAAAGACCCAATCCAGAAATGGGCACCTGAGATGAATACACACTTCTCAGATAAAAAAATACAAATGGCAAATAAATATATAGAAAATGTTCCATATCCTTAGTCATTCGAGAAATGCAAATAAAAACATCGAGATTTCATCTCACCCCAGTAAGACTGGCCAGTATGAAAAAGTCATCCAATAACAAATGCTGGCGAGGCTGTGGAGAAATAGGGACTCTATTACACTGCTGGTGGGAATGCAGACTGGTGCAACCACTGTGGAGAGCAGTTTGGAGATTTCTCAGCAAACTAGGTCTAGAGGTTCCATTCAAACCAGCTATT
>PVLD010016651.1:0-20813 GCA_004027595.1 Dinomys branickii | reverse complement strand
TTATGTGCACCCATGTTTATAGCAGCGCAATTTGTAATAGATAAAATGTAGAAGCAACCCAAGTGTCCACCCACAGCAGACTGGATTCAAAAATTGTGGCATTTTTATATAATGGGATATTATTCAGCTATTAAAGAAAGACAGTTTTGGGGACTTTGTAGCCAAGTGGTCAAAACTGGAGTCCATACTCATAAGTGAAATAAATCAGTGGTACATGTGCCGGCAACGCATTGTATCACTGGTGTAAGAAACTGAGGGTGGGAATATAAACTAAGAGACATGAAGGAAATCTGTTCAAAAAACAAAGAACAGATGGGACGAGGAAAAGGAGAAAAGAAAGAGGCAAAAATGTATGTATGTATATATGTATATGCATATGTGCAAGAGGGCTAACATGGTTCTACTATTGTATTATATCACTTAATGCTAAGGAATAATTGAGGACTGGTTATTCTATCAATCTTGTATGTCTGTATGTGTTATCCTGAACACACACTTCGACGATATCAATATGCAAAGCAGCAACTATTGTTGTTGTTTTTTTATTATTATTTATTTATTTTTTTGTCTTTGGTGTTTTGTTTTTTGTGTTTTTCTGTTGTTGAGATGATTGGCTCACCAATTTTGCATGTCTGTATCTGTGTTCATGTATATACACTTCAAAGATATCAATAGGTAAAGCAACAACCATTGTTGAGTCCATGTCACATTGTCTGTAAATCAGTTTTGATTGTACTCTTTCTTATGCTAATTTGTGTCTGTTTGTTAATATGTTTTTGTGCTTTTATTTTTTTAATTTAAAAAAAATAATAAAATGCTTATCAGAAAACAGTAACAAAATAATTTGTGCAAAAAGTCTCCTTCCTGCTTTGACCTGTTAGCTTGCTTATTTCATTTTTTTATTAATATTGGTACAGATTTAATTTCTTTACTACACAATATTCATTAGTGATTTTGTACTTACTTTTTTATTCTGTTGCAATTAAGAAAGATATTCCTCATTAACGGAACCCCTTGAGGTTTATATAAATTTGTTTTATTGCTCAGTATAATGTCTCTTTTGGTAAATTTTTCAGATATATTTCAAAATATTGAGCTTTTCCCTGTTTTGATTTTAGTGTAGTTCCTGTAATTCTCAATTAGTTCCAATTAGTAAGGTTTTAAAATATATTTTCTATATCTGCACTGATATTTAGTCTGTTTTAAAAGACAATATTCACAGCTGTAAGGATAATTGAAATTTTGTCTATTTTCCTATTCTTTATGTTTATAATTTCATATGCTTCTAAGCTTAGTATGATTTCTTACTATTACACTTACTCTTTATCTGTATGAAGAATAACTTCTTTCTTTAAATATTTTTTCAATGTCAATTATTCTCAGATCAATATACTTATAACAGTTCTGTTTTACTTTCTGTTCACCTACTATAGAATCTATTGTTATTAGTTGTTGTTACTATCATTTTACACTTGTGCTACATTTTGAAAGGTAAAGTGTTTCTTTCTTTCTTAAATGCCACATACTTGGATCTAGTATATTTAATTTTCCTAGATTGACAACTTTGACAACTTTGTTTTCCTGTTCAGTGAGTGATTTGCATTGATTTCCACTCTGATATCGATAATCCTAAGATTACTGTTTTCTGTTTGTTTCTTGAGACAAAATCTTGCTATGTAGTTCAGGGTGGCCTTGAAATCAATATACAACCTAGTCTGGCCTCGAAGTCATAGTAGTCCTTCTGCCTCAGTCCTCTTGTGCTGGGATTACAGGTATGGGCTATAACACCCTGCCAGATCACCACTTTTGTGCTTTCTTTCCAGTTGACCAAATTATTGTTTCCTGGCTTTTCTTTTCCTTATTTCTGGTATATTAATGGAGAGATGTGAATATTCTGTTTTATTTTTCTCTATCCATTCTTATGTACAGCCCTCATGTTATTTTTCATGATGATTTTATTATGTTCTTGACTGTAAGAACTTAAATTAACATTCTATGACTTCTTGAACTGTGCAAGACCCTTACAAGAGCCATCCTTTTACTTCTCTGCATTGGTCACCTTTCTACAACCATAGTAGAATACCTGAGAAAATCGACTTAAAGGAGGAAAGTTATTTTAGGCAATGGCTTCAAGTGCGTCAGTCTGAGGTCCCTGGGCTTTTGTGGATGGCCCGTAGTGAGGCAAGGTAGAGGAAAGCGCCCTACTTCATGGCAGATGGGAAGCAGAGAGAGAGAGAGAGGAGGGGACGAGATCCACAGCAAGTGTACCTTTTGAGACAGGCTTCCCCATTAGCCAGTTTCACCACTTCCTACTTTTCATACACCTATGAACCATGGGTGAAATGATCCAGGGATGTGGTCAGAGCCCTCATGGTCTCAACACCTAGCAAAGGCTCCATCTCTGAGCACCACAACTCTGACAGCCAAGGCTTCCCCACATCAGTCCTTGGGAAACATTTCCAAAATTGCAGTCTCCTCTTGTCATGATACGTTGCATACCTACACAGTTCTATCATCTATAATATGTTATTATTGTGGGTTTAAAGATTCCTTATTATTTTACAGTTGTTCCTATGTTCACTTCTTTTAATGTTTTTCATTTTGTACCTGAAATTCCACAGGTGTTGCAGGGATTACTTTCCTCTGATATGAAAATCTCTTGTCTGGTACTTTTTGCAGTGGGCCTACTGGCAACAAGTTTGGTCAAGCAAAAAATTATTGTCAGATATTGTCTCTATTCTTAGTGATGGAATGTTTTAGAACTTAACTAGATCCAAAAAAGAAAATCGTGACAGCAGATTTAACTCAGATATTCTTGCTCTAGAGTTCTTACTTTTCATCAGATACATTAAACTATCTTTGAACTTAAAAGGAGTATCACAGCAGAAAATAGATATTTTAAAGTATTTTTATTATATAAGTTGGTTTACAAAATCTCTGGGTCTTGCTTGGATTAGAACAGTGACCTCAGAATGATCCCACTTTTTTAAGACAAAGTTTAAAATATTGACCTATGTTCTTTTGTTCATGTTCTTTTCCCTAAATATCCACTTATTCACACAAAGCCCCACATTCTTTCTTTATTCACGGAAGATCAAAGGATTGTTATTGTTTGTCCATTCTTTCACTTGCACCAGCAGCTCGACCATCAAATACCCCTTTCTCTCTCTTGTATATTCACCTAACCATTGTGCTCAATTCTGAGTGGTTTTTTATTGATCAGCTTTTCATCACTGTGACCAAATGTCTATGAAAAACCACCCAGAGAGGGACATACTTATTTTGGTTCACAATTTCAGAGATTTCAAACTATCACTGGCTGCCTCCAAGACAGAAAAATCATGGGGGAAGGTCATGGTGGGGTAAAGCATCTCACCTCAGGGAAGTGATGGAGCAGAGACTGGGAAAGAGACAGAGAATAAGCGGGGATAAGCCAGATATAGTCCAAAGGTTTCACCTCCACAGCCCACCTCGGCAGACCCAGAACGTGCTTTCCTCATCTCCTACTAACTTCGGATTGGCAGCCAAGATTGGCCATCCTCACAGCTATGGTCCAGAGACACCAACTGAGTGGCTTAGCCCACAAAAATTCATTGTCTCACAGATCTGAAGGCTGGAAGTCCAAGGCCAAGTTTTTGGCAAGAATTGTTTCTTCTGAGAACTGTGAGGGGATCTACTCAATGTTTTCCCAGCTTCATGGGTTTTCTGTCAAACTTGGCTTCTGCTGAATGACCTCACTGTCTATCTTTATCTTCATGTAAAGTGCTCCCTTGTCTGTGTGTCTGTGTCCAAGTTTCTCCTTTTTATGGGGTCACCAGTCATAATGGCCCCACACAGTATGACCTCACCATAACTAATAATGTTTACAGAACCTCTATTTCCAAATAAATTTACTTTCCTTATGTAACGGTGATTAGGCTTCAACATATGCATGTGGGGAGGGAAGATACACTTCCACCCATAACACCCTTCATAGGGGAGCTTTGAAAATTTCATCCAATAAAACTAATTACTTCCTTCATCCTTTAAAAATAATGATGATGTCAACAGTAAAAGGATATCTGAAGCCACAACTCCACCAGAACTACAAATGACGAACAGTATGCAAAGGGTGAGATTCTGTCACCTGGTAAAGGTAGAATGGAGTTGGCCATGCATCATCAGCAGAATTTTTTATATTTTTCATTCCTCCTTCACTTTCTAATTAGGGAATAGACTATATTCTCCACTTATCATTCTACTTATGTTTTAGTAAATATATAATTTGTTTTTTACTGATGATGTTAATTACATATTGTTCAAACTATTGCTTGCTTCTCCTTTGGGGAGGGTAATACCCTTCTTTTACAAAGTTGGTCTGGTGCATATGACTTGCTTTGGTCAATGGTACATAAACAAAAAATCATTTGCTAGTACCGAACAGAAGGTGTAAGAGAATTAGTTTACATCCTCTTTTTTCTCTGCAGTTACCCTGGCTGCATTCAAATGGTGTGTATCAAGCCCGGATCCAAGAGTCAACACACAAAGTAGAAGAGTGGTCAATCAACTCTAGAAAACAAACAGTCAAGTTTGAGGTATAGAGCATGCCCATATTGCTCACCATCAGAATTTGGGGAAATTTGAAGAAGAATTCATACCATCTTAGCAGTCTGTCAGGTATGTCTTCTAGTCCCAGGAACTCAAACTCAAATGCCTCTGGGAACTGGACAGGTAATTTCATATCATTCTAACAAAGCCCGTGGTAATTTTATTATACAGAGGTAGGGTCTGAGCCGAAAACAGCAGTTCTTGCCCCTGGCCAAAGGCATTCCAACCCAAATGCCTTTCAAAATTCTGCCAAACCAAACTCATTTTCAGCAATAAATCAGTACTGGGACCACCAGTTGACCCCTGCAGCAACAAGAGGCAGCCTTCTCAGTATGGGCCAGGGTGACAATCCCTATAAGATTATAGGGATTAGTTCTTAATAGACTGGATCTTGAATTCCAAATAACAAAAAAGGTTCCTTCTATAGAGAGATCAGTGCTAATGAAGGGCATTGTACTGAGTTACAAAGAATGGAATTTAAGCCATCCCATACAGTTTTGTGAATAACCTTTTTTTTCCCCCATTGTTGGTTTTAAGAGAAGAAAAACAAACAGATTTTCCTCAAGGAGAGACCATACCCAAATAGTTGGTTTCCTTTCATCCATTCCATCCTGAAGTCCTTGCTTATTTAAAATTACCTAAATCATCAGAGAAGTTCAAAATTCCTTCCAAGCTAACCTGTTCAGTAATACCACAGAAAAATGCAGACCGAACAGCACGTCTCAGCAGACGGCCTGGGACTGGAGCTCTTGAGGCCACAGAGGAACTATTTTCTTCCACATAAAAAGGAATGGAACACATTTCCTACATTCTCTCCTTTTCTGAAATGTCAGAAATGCTTTCAGTGCACTCCTTAGGAATCCCTGAGAATAAATGATGTCTAGCCCCACACACTCCTTTCTCTTTGTAAAGATCAGATTACACCCTCCCAGTGATTTTTCAGAAGAAAATCAAAGCGTACTGCTCCGGAAACATTCTAAATAGTCTCTCTTCCTTAGAGCACAGTGGTAGCTGTGTAGATCCAACAGCACTGTGGGAGTCTGAGTTCACATCCTGGTACTGCCAGTCAGATGACATCACTCTTGTTTTCCATAATGAGCTCTTCCATATGTGCAGCTTGCTGAGAAAAACACATGGATGTGGCAAGTGTGCATGAAATATACATGCAATGAGAATCTCATCCAACTTCCTCTCTTCAAAGAAACAGCCAGCAATGCTACCACTGAAATGATATTGACAAAATAACATTTTCTCTTCTGAATCAGAAAACAGTTCCCAAGACTGCCTGGAATTAATTTTCTCAAATGTTTCATAAGATTTTCCTGAAGTCCTTTTAACAAAATAGTGGAACTGTATGTTTAGGAGTCAAAGATAATCATAAGAATAATAGGCCCTAAAGGTGCATAACATGCTGGGTGTTTGTGTTATATTTAATTTTCAAGCCACGCCTGCTCAAATGGTGACAAGATTCCCATTTTAGAAGTGGTAAAAATGAGGCTGAGAAAGACGGAGTAAATTGTGCAGGACAGTCGAGATGGAGTTTCTGTCACTGGGGAATCTGAAAACAAACCTGAAGTTCTTCCCACCTCTCCGAAGACAGTGAATACCACGCAAAGCAAACAATTGATTTTGATAAGATGCTTCTGCAATAGGATTACTTGCCAAATCTCTTCCCTGGAATGCCTCACAACCTGCTCACTTGATTGTTTTACATTTATTTTTTCTTTCTGAGAAGGGGCTGGAGCAACAGAAGCAGGCACTTTGATGCCTTTTAGAAGCAAAACAGCAGCAATAGTGCGGAAGAGATAGTGACAGCTTCGTTCTGTCCGTGCAAACTGAATTTCCAAAGGACTTTGACCTTGTTTGAATTTAAACTGGGAAATATCAGATCTGTGTCACTGGCAATGCCATTAATTCCAGCAAAGGCTTACTAGTATCTTTTCTTCTTGCCAGCCTTAGGCTTTCCTCTAGGTACTGAGTGAAAAAAAAAAAAAAAAAAAAAAAACCTTTTTCTTTAGTATTACTGAGATCTCCAAATGATCATCTCCTCCTTTCATAAGATCCCACGCTTTTTTTAAATCCTCCTAGATGGCAAATGGAAGGGTTGTGCTTTGAGGGTGTCTTTGTCCTTTAGGGGCTAAACAAGGTATTTCCTCTCTCTTTCTTTTCTTCTTGACCTTATTGTCATCAGTCCTAGAGCTGATCTCTAGCGAGATCTTTCCCCATGAATCCCAGGGTCTTCTCTGTTCTGTTTGTCCTCATTATTATCATTATGATTATTATTATTTTTTTGGCGGTACTGGGGATCGAACTCAGGACCCTGCGCTTGCTAGGCAGGCGCTTATTCCACTGAGCTATATCCCCAGCCCCCTCATTGTTATCAGATTGAACATTTTCGAAGAACTGAAATTCAGGCTTTCCATTTGGGGGTGGGGGATTAGGAATGGATACTGTTGGTGCTTAAAATACCCTTATCTCCCACTCAGAACTGTCACACACTCACCCTCTCCAATCCCATGAGGACCTGCCCATACTGCTATGATGAAGGATCAATACTGTTGGCCCAGAAACACTAATCAGCCGTGAAAACATTTTTCCTGGTTGTTAGGATTCTTTGGGGGAAGTGAGAAGCAGAGATCTGTCTTGCCCATTCTTTGAGGCATCCATCAGAGAAGTTTATTGTGTTCGCGGGCTCCATTCCCCTGCAAGGGATACTTTGCAAGCTGCTAGCCCAGAGAAGATCTTCCAAGAGAAGCCTCATTTCATCTGAGGTTTCCTAAAGGGGTCCCTGAAATTTGCAGGCACATCCTAAAGGTTTTCAAGAGTGTTCATGAGAAGCCAAGTCTCCAGGAAGTCAGAAAATCCAACCTAAGAGCGGACTCCACACTTACCAGTTGTTTTGATCTGCACAGCATCTTCTAGGCTAGAAGATGAAATAACCCACTGAAGTCAGAGCTGAGTGCGCAAGGGCTAGCTGCTAGCGGTGAAGACAAGGGACAGGAAGGGCTGGCAGTAATGTTTCCCCTACTCATTGATTCCAGCTTTAGACCAGCACCAGTTTATTTTTAAAAACTTGGATGCTCCATTTTCAGATAGTGTTCTAAAAATACATGCCTGAGTGCCTGTGGCTGTAGTGTGTATACAAGTCCAAAACCACAAAAGACAGTGATTCTATTCAGCAGCACAGATAGGTCACAAAGCAGAACTGAAGGGTCCCTCTTAGCATCTATAGTGAGAGGTGACATATGCACCTTAGACACAGTATATAGTGTCAAAGTTGCCTCTATAAATAAGCAGAATGGGTTTCTATGCCAGGAACCTAAAAGACCTGAAGGAAAAGTGTTTTTCAAGCATGATTCCTCATAGACTTTCCTGTCTACCTAAAATAACAGTTTTAGTAAAGTTAAAACTGTAAGAATAAATGATTAGATATTGATAATTTCTAATTGTATATTCAGGAAAATAGGTATAGACATGCAAAATTGATCAGACAATTAATCATCAACTATTCCTTACAGTAAAGTGACCTGAGTCAGTAGTACAACTTCTTTTTATAGTGTGAAAGCAAAAAGAACTACATCAACTACAACAGAAAAAGAAAGAGAAAAAAAAAAGAAGAAAAAAATAAAATAAATGAAAAGCATTAACAAAGAGACACAACCATTGATGATTCCCATCACCTTATCTGTAACTCAGATTCGATTGTACTATTCCTATGCTACTTTGTGTATGTTTATTAATATCTTTTGGGGTTTTTTTAATACTTTAAAAAAATAAATGATTAGGTTCTTTTTTCTTTTTCCTTTCATTGGTTTGCAATACTAGCAATTGAACCCAGGACCTTAGCACTAGCTGCATCGACAACCCCTTTTTAAAATTTCAAGACAGAATCTCACTAAGTTGCTGAATTGTTCAGACTAGTCTCAAACTAGCAATCCTCTTGCCTCAGTATCCAAAATTGTTGGGGTTGTGCACACCACCACGCCAGGCTTTACAGGTACAGTTTTCATAGCCCAAGTATCATGCTTATCCCTTATAGGTTGCACTTTCTTTAGAACAAATCAGGTATAGTCACATTCTGCATAAGACAAAGATGGATCTTGGATACAACAGTAAGCCGTAAGACCAAACTGCGTAGGGACACAGTAGTCTTCTAAGTTTGAGTAAGTGCACTCTGGTATTCACATAACAATAAATATCAACCTATGATACATTTCTCAGAATGCACCCTTATCATTTAATGACTGTCTCAGTAATTTAACAGCTAAGCCAACTGAAGCTATTCGAGGTCTGGTGGCCAGAGTCACAGACTCAGAAGAAAATATTGAGTCCATGGTGTGTGTTCTTACCCTTTCCATGAGGAGAGGCAGAGTGTGCAGGAGTTAAAAGAGTATACCAAGCTTCCAGCATCAGGCTGTGTCCTCATGGGTTTGAAATGGAGCAATGTCCATTGCCAGGTTTTTATCCATGAGAAAGCTCTGGGATTCAGTTTCTCTTCTGAAAAAAATAAGGGTGATAATTTGCCCACCTCCTAGAGCTGCTGGAAGGACTCAGTGTGCTGATTAACATAATGCTCAAGAAGCTGTTTGATACTTTGGGTTCTTTCACATTGCACTGTCACCCAAGTCCCTTGTGGGAAACAGAAGATGTGTGTTTCCTATAATCAAGAACACTGTGAGTTATGTGCCCGGCTAATACCATTCACATTAATATAGATGGTTTCCTTTAAATAGCCCAGATGAGGATAATAAAAAAAATTGGGGCTGTGATTCAGGGTTGTGAGTATTAATTCTGGTGCTTGAAGTGATAACAGGAATCAGGGCTGTGTGGCTAATCAAAGAGCAGCGTGTGGTCATGAGCTCTTATGGGAAAGGAAGAAATGAGTCTGGGAAGCACAGAAGGGCTCAAACCTTTCCCTGAAAGGTCTGATAATTGAATCCACTAAAATAAACTAACAACATGTGCATTACTGGGAGAAACAGTCTATGCTTTATTTAATGTATGCAATGCAAGGGAGTCATACAAATTATGACATTCCAAGCAGGGCCAGATGGTTTAGACTTAAATACTGTTTCATGGAGGAGAGGACAGTGGGTCTTGTAGGCAACTCAAAGTAGTAATGAGTGAGTTTCAGGTAGTATAAGTGCAACTGAAGCACAAGAAAATTCCTTGGGACAAAGTTTCTCTCAGTTCTGTGTGGTTGAGTTTGGTCTCTTTGCCCACAGTAGAAGTTTTATCTTCACCTCTCAGTTGATGACTTTTCATTCAGAGGATTGAAGGCAACCACGTCTTTCACTGGCCAATGAGTCTAAAGGTAAGTAAAGGGGCACCAGAGAAAGCCCTGCCTGCATTGAATATCCACAGTGGCATATTTGTGGGTATCATTTTCTGAGCTCCAACAAATATAGAAGAAACTAAATAGGCTCCATCCTGAAGGTCACCTGGTCTTTCAGCAAGTCCTCAGTTCTGCTATGAAACCTCAGTCAGCATGTGAATGGACAAATGCGGACGTTCCAACAAACCCTGAAACGTGAATCCCATATCACTTTCCTGTCCTTTGCCACAAAATATGCTTTTGTTTTCATTCAATTAAAAATGCAAAAATTATTCTTAAATGGATTAAATACAAACATCCAGCAGGATGATTTTGGGCTATGGACTGCAGTTTGCGCACCCACGGTATGGAGTCTGGAAAGCACCGTAGTTTCTTCTTCAGAGATGAGAAGACCTTACTCACGGCTTCACCTAGTGCTTCATCCGTCAGGATCCGCTTCAGAGCTACCTTGTTTAGGAGAAAGGAAATGTGTGTGCTGCGTGTCACACGTATGCGCCAGACCCTTTTGCATCTTGGTGCTGTTAAGGAAGTGTAGGGGTGGGAAGGGGTGGCACTGCTTCCTTCCCATCACAAGGGGCACGGTGGACACCCCTATAACATAGACAGGTTAAAAAGAGAGAAGCATAACTAATTAATAAAAATTTATAGGACAGGAGATCCTTCAGCAATGAAACCCAAAGGCCCGGGGGAAATTGTCTACTTTGATCCTTAGAGATGATGAAAAGTGGATGGCTATGTAGTGATTAACAGGACAAAAGTATGGGAACTAACGGTGATAGACTGGGGGGGGGCATGTCTGCTCAGATTCTTCTTGATCTCCTTGTGCTACATACCTTGCTCTCAGGTATAGGGAAGGACCACTCTGGAATGAGGGTCTCAAAATCTACTATCAGATAAGATAGTTCAGACAAATTCTTGATGGCTCACTCTACATAGAAAAGCAGGGGAAATTCATTGTAATAGTTCTAGTTTCCATAATGCATCATAGGCAAGTGGAATTGTGATCTCTATAAATTGCAACAGGGAAGAAAGAGGAGCAAAAAAGACAGATCAGAGAGCTCCTGAGTTTCTTCCAGTGTCTTTAAATTTACAGTACTTAGCATGCTAAAGTTAAGGCATCGTTTGGGGTGCCCCAAGATTATTGTATATCTGAAGAAGCCTTTTTCAGAATCACAACACAGCCTGTACATAGGGAATTGTCATTAGCCTAGTGTTGACCGGTTTTGAAGTCTTTTTTCTATTCCCTGTGCCACAATTGCCTGAAAATGCAGAACTTTGGCCAGCCAGGCCATGACACCAGACTTAATATTCTAGTAGTTCATCTTCTCAGATTCAAAGAAATCATATTTGAAGGAGCTAACAAGAATATAGAGATTAACCCTACAGCTCTCCTTCAGCTTTCTGGAGAGGCAGATGGAACAGAAATGCCTAGATAAGGACACAATATAATACTGACAGTAAAAATAGACTTTAAGGCAATGGTTGTCAGCTGAGAGCAACCTGTTGTTTACAGGTGCTGTTGGGACCTAAGGAACAGAACATGAGAATACTTCTAAATGTCTTATGCATAGGACAGACGCCACAAAAAAGGAATTATCTCAGTGCAAACATCAATATTTGAGAAACTAGTATAATCCAAAGAACCAATACTCTCAATTTTTTTAAACCTCTGTTTGCATCAAATCAAATTGCCACTAAGAAACATTCCAGCGACAATGAGACAGAATCCACAGTTTTTAGCATGAAGTCCATTTCACATTCCCCAGACTAAATTGTACCTTCAGCAGGTATATCAAGCTCTACCTTCACCATCGCTGGTGACCTAAACTTCCCCGAAAATATCGGTTATGTTTCCATCACTCCATCTCCTCTTCTTTGCCCATGATTTCATTCTGCCTTGAACATCTTTTGACATAGTCCTGGGCTGGCTATCTAAAGTGTCCTCACTCCCTCCAACCCGGCTCAAACTCCACCTCCTTTTCTTAGCCACCCATTGGCTGCTCTCATGGCGCTGTGAGACAGAGAGACAGAATTTAATTTTGTATATTACTAAACTGTTTCTTCCTGTCTGAACACCCAACACCAGTCACCTAAATAGGCCACAAGTCCTTGAGGTTAAGAACATCTCTGATCATATCTCCTTTCTCCAAACATGTGACACTCCATGGGGAGGTTCCCTGAATGAATCAGAAATATTAAATGCTCTTAGTGCAGTAAAATGAAGAGCAAGGATAGGGAAAATAAGAGATGGATTCAAGAATATAAACTCCATACACTTAACACTTTCTGAAATCTGTTCTTTTTGCCAAACTTCAATCTGCTATTAAAAAGCAGCCATTTTTCATTTCTGTAGACTGATGTTGCCTAATAGCTAGAAGAGGGAACGAGTCCACAACAAGCAGAATGGAACTGGCTGCCACACCATCTCTCTTCACTTTGGTAATCTACACTTGCTGAGGAAGCAAAGACGCAAGCAGAGAGATGCTTACCTTGGGAAAGGCAGAGGACTACCTTCACTTGTAGCAAAGACCAGGCAAGGTTTCCTACTGGGCATCTCCTTTAACCTATGGGGAGATTTCCGCTGACACAAAGGAAATGCCTTTAGTGCCTGATTCTGTTGTTTCCAAAATATAAGGGGTAACTGGAACATCCAGTGAATATTTACACTTAATAGACATGCAGCCATTAATTTCCTTTAAAATACCCCCCTTGTTTGAGCCCTGTTAGTTTATCATTCTTGCCACTTCCTAAAGCAGTTCTGAAAGGTTTTTTTGTGTGTGTCTTTATGAGGTGTGATAAACAATAGATTGAATGTTGCTGTTTGCTGTCATTCAATAGACAGGCAAGCTCAGCACCACATTAGGGTGTCCTTCGCCCTCCCCACCAACTCTGGCACAATGTGACTTCTGGTTCTTCCTGAAGTCGCGATGACCACGAAAGGTAAACAATTCAGAACATCAAGGCGGCCACAGAAGTGCAACTAAAGACCTTCATGAAGGAGGACTTGCAGAAACGCTTCAGACAGCGGCAGGAATGATGGGATCAGTGTGTTTGTGTGTGGGAGGATGGGGGTTTAGAGAGGGATTTATTTCTGTATGTCTTTCCGTGTAACACATTTTTTTAGAAAGTTTAACTTCACCCATATTTTTCAATTATATCTCATTATGTTGGTGTTTCTACTGTCAGATAAACTTTGCCTTTCACAAGTTTTCTCTTGGGCAAGCACTCATATTTGAACCTTGGTTTCTTTAGTTACCAAATGATGTGCTAGTATTGTTAGAAATACATAACATAATTGTTAAAATAACATGTCTGATAGATAACAACGCCTCAAAAGATTGTAATTTCTTTCAATTTCACATAATAAGTCTTTGCTGTTGATTGAAAAGGTCATAGAGACTTATGTCCATTATATTCTGATCCCTGGCAGTTTTGCTTTTGTTTTGCAGTGCTGGGGATTGAGCCTCACACCTTTGCACTAAAGTAAAACCCCAGCCTTTATAGTTTTGATAAATCACTAAATTCCCCACATTGGGTTCAATCGTGCAACCTTACTGCCTCAGCCTCCAGAATGCTAAGCAGTATTTGTTCAGCCTCCACAAAAGGTCCAAGAATAATCTGAACACACAAAGTAGGATTTTTATCTCTGCGTTTAGGGATCTGATAGTCTGTTGGGTTACGGTTCATGCATAATGACACATAGTGTTTATAACAAGTATAAAAATCACATGTTACAAGTGTCAACTACTTTATGTTTTGGGAGGCAGTGAAGTCAAAAGGGGGAGACGCCAGTACAGAAAATTTTAGGGAGGAAATCCTAGTGCTCAGATTCTAAAGGGTGAGAGGGATCTGAGTAGGGGCGGGATGAAAAGAGAAGCAGACTCATCTTCAACCAGCCCGTAAATGAGAAGTGGTTTATAGAATAGCCTCACCTCACCTCAGAGGAGGGTAAAGTCTTACTCATTTTCTCAGAAAGAACTCTGTGGTTTCCAAAGCATTTCCAAAAGAGAACTGGATGTTACACCTTATTTTATGATTCAACCATTTCCAGATATTATTCCATTAAGAACCCTTTAAAGACTTCTGCTATCACTCTCTGAAACTCAGGGCAAAGATTCTTTGTGGTTTCACATTCCTTTTCATTTACTCTGGAGGAAAACTCACCATGAAAATTTCCATATGTTCATCTTCTCCTGTATATATTGATGTCAATACTTTCCTTTTTAACAACTTTCAAAGCATATGCTGTTTCTCAAGTTATGTCCCCTAAAAGTACTTTAGCAGTAACATGATTCATGGATTATGGAGACTGTGAAAAGTTATAGAAGCAGGTGTGACGTTTCCACTTGGTGAGAGTCATTGTCCCAGAACATATCAAGTAGTAAGATTTACCCACTGGCTTGAAGTATTCACATTTTTCAATTGTAGCCTGCGATAAACTTCTCACTGCTGAAGCAGGCTAGTAGTTTTTGTTTTGGGTTTTTTATTGCTGTTGTTTTTAGTAAAGAGATCCTCACTCCACTCATCTGTAATATAAACTCCATCTGAGGGAAGAAATACAGGATAAGCAAAGCTGGGAGGCACTGAAAAATGCAATCTGGAAATTAGAAGCTCTTAATACCCATATTCCCCCAATAGCTGTGGAATTGGAAATGGGAAACAAAAATGAAATAACAGGAAAGTATTTGAAGTTATAATTTGTAAGGCAGGAATTTCTTGAGGGTCCATCACAAGCTTTTGTAGCAAGCTAGTTCTCTTACTCCAAGGCATTGGTTTTAGTTTTGAAATCTACAGACATTATATTAACAGTTTGGGGGTAATTTCAGATACATTTTAGACTGTAGCTATGGTCTACACGTGGTATGAATGTGTTCCCCAAAGATACATATCCCTAAATCTTGGTCCCTAAAGTGGTGACACTGAAAGGTGGTGGAATTTTCAGGGCTCAGCCTAGTAAAATGTGATTGGGTCACACAGGCACCACCTCCAATGAATGCTGGTTTTGGTGACTAAGTTCCCACTAGAGCAGGTTGTTGTAAAACAAGGCTACTCCCTACACTTGGTCTGTTCTGCATGGGGTCATGTCCTTTTTAGATTCATCACTATGCTGTGACTAATCCAAGAGGCTACACCAGAGGCTGCATGTGTACAGGTCATCTTGTCTTCAGCCTCCAAAACTGTGGACAAAATAATCTTTTTTCTATAAAGAATCCAACATCAGGTATTTTGTTATAGCAACAGAAAATGAACTGTACAGGAAACTGGTACTACACAGTGAGTTGTTGCCATAACAATACCTGAAATTGTACCAGGGGTTTTAGATCTCAGAATGGCAAAAATTGGAAGAATTTGGAGGAACAAGATAGAAATAACCTGTACGTCTATAACTGGAGCCTTTTTCGGTAGCACTGATCAAGGACCAAGATCAGGGACTAAGAAGAAACTACAATTTCTTCATTCTGATGAGATCTCAGTTGGAAATCAGGAATGTCTTACTAGAAATTGGAGAAAAGACCATGGTTGGCATGAAGTAATTTAGAGTTTAACTCAACTATGCCTACACCCTAGGGCTTTATAAAAGGCCATAGTTATCTGATGGACTAACTTATCTGGTGAAGAAATTTTTTAAAAAAATATAGAAGGGATTGCCTAGGTACTTTTGACAGCTTTCAACATGATTTGAAAGCAAAAGAAAGCAGCCAGGGGAAAAAGTGTGTGCGTGAGAACTAAATGAGAGGACAGACTGTTGACTTCTTGTGAAAGAGATTAGCACAGAACAAAAGAAAGTTAAGAGATCATTGTCAAGACAACAGGAAAAAGACCTCAAAGGCTTCTCAGAATTCTGTAAGGCCGCCTTTCCTGCCACATACTCAAACACCTTAGAAAGCAGAATGCGTTCAGGAAAAACTCAAGGCAATCTATACAAACTTACTGCTTAGTACTTTCTCAGGATTGGGTTCCTTTCACTTCAGCTAAGCACTCTGTGGTCCTTCCATTATTCCAAAATGAGTGAGTGGCAAGCCTAGACATAGTCCACCGTAATTCTGCAAGAATTCTCCATTAGAATCTTAGTGTAGCCGTTAGGAGTGTGACAACTACTCTGGAGATCCTAGAAAGCTGGAGACACTGACACCTTTCCAAGCCCATTTGAGAAAGACACAGGCATCAATTTCCAGCCTAGAAGACCACCCAAGTGTGTTGCAGCCATCAAGCCATGGGGTGAGGGAGGTCCATAGTATTTTGAGGGTGCCTGACTGAAGAGGCATCCAGTAATTGACCAGTGGGCCTCTACGTCAGAAGAGATTAAAGATGGCCTGGAGTAAGATAACTCTCACCAGGACAGGATGATATATGCGGTTTCTTCTACAGGAAGTCATTTCCTTCTTCAGTTCTCTGCAACAATGTGATGTAATAAGCAGGCCATCACTAGGTCCTGGAATTTCAATCTACAATGTTAAGTAAATGTATTTTCTTTAATAAAATACTCAGTTTCAGATGTTTTGTTATAGTAAAAGAAAACAAATGAGTAAAATGTACTAAAGAAGAATCAGAATGTGTAATCTGAAAACTACAATGTGCAGTATAAGAACCATTGTTGAACTCCTACCATCTTGTATGGTGAGCCTCATCATTTCCAATTTTTTTTTTTTTGTTACTTATTACTGTCTTTCAATGTCTGATCAGTCTTACATTCTTATGTTTGGTGGGCTGAGCAGCTTCGTTGAAGATAACAGTATGTAATGTAGCAACCATTGTTAATTCCTATCATTTTGTTTTGAGGTCATGCATCATTTTTGTTGTTTTTGTGTTCTTTTGATTTTATCTTCATTGTTGTTTTGTTAGTTTTTTAATTTTTAAAGTAAAATAAATTTAAAAAGACATAGCATTTACCAGAAGTACTAAATTATCCACTTTCATACTTTCAAAAGGTCATAATAAAGATTTCTCCCTTTTCTATATGCATTTCATAATAGCCACATACACGTTTCTCAGTGAGACCCTTCCTGAGATCTTACGTTTTTATGCATGTACCGGTCAGTGCTCACTAGAGGGATAAATTCAATGTAAGGAATATAAATATTCACAAGGTAGGTATACAATAACCACCACAGAGTCAGGTGCAGAAAAGTGCAGAGAGCTGTCTGTGCATTCGAGAGCTGAAGGATCCAATCAGATGTTGAAGGTCTAGAGCTCATTGTAATGTCCTATATGAGTCTGATAAAGAGGCTGAATGGTCTGTGATGGAAGCCAGGAGATGATGTCCAAGGTGAAGGTGAAGATTAGAGCTCCTTCAAAGCAGCAGCAGTGAGCTGTCCTTCTTCCTTTCCCTTTTTATTCCATCCAGACTACCAGTCTATTGGTTGGGGTCACTCCTACCCAGGATGGTCTTCTCTCTTCAGGACTTGCCTTCAGCCACAATGAAAACGATTTTAATCCAATTTAGTTGGGAGTTTTGTGTTTTACTCAAATTGGCACAATCATAATACTTTTAGGCCAAGGAAAGTGTGTTGGAAATAGAGCTGGACCCATATCAGCAGGTGAAGATCACAGCCGATGGTCTACCATTTGGGTATCATTCATCCCACTCTGTCATCTTTGAGGTGAGGTGAGCTAGAAAACCTTAAAGCCCCTCTCTAGAGATGTTTAGTTTAGATTAGAAAGAGTCCATGAAAATGAGCAGCACACATCACCTCAGGGATGATGGAGGTGTTTCTGACTTTGAACTCATAGGACTGTCAAGGTAAATGGCCTACTACATAGGACTGAATACACCATCTGATAAATACATCTCTGAAATGCAAGGGAGGAAAGAAGCAGAAAGGAAAACAACTAATTAGGTGAGTAGTCTTATTTCTCCCTTTTTAAGGGAGAGGAAACTGAGCTCTAAAGAGCAAAACTGACTTGCCTGCGGCCATACAACCATGTCATGAAGCCAGGTCTCAAATCCGGCCTCCTCAAATCCTTAGTTCACATCTAACTGGGACTTACAAACATAATAGTGAGGAAGTTGTGCGACAGTGGAGCAAAAAGGGTGGCACCCTTTCTTCAATGTAAGTGTGAGCTGTCAACAATTTAAAATAATCTTTCAGTGATGTGAGTGTGAGAAGGACCGAAGTCATGGCAAGCTGCACCTCACTGGAGATGCATGTGGGATCAGAATTTACAACATGGCTGTGCTCCAGCTTCATGCATTCCTGAGCAGTTTGTTCCTTTCAAAATTTGTTTTTATTCTAGTCCATGATCCTTCCAAACAAAAAATACATATATGAAATAAAAACTTGGATTTGCAATATTTATATTTTCATTAACACTTTTAATAAAGTGCTTCATCACTAGCAAAACATTGGCCAAGTTTATGATCTGAAGGGGAACCTCCCTTGCTTCATTTCTTTATCCATTCACCTTTTCATTTATTTATTCAAAAGCATATGTATTCAGCAAAGCTCTATGAGTACTTTGAAGAGGAAAGGGCAATAATTTGCTGGGAAATTGAAGAAGGCTTTTCAGGGAAAGTGCAGGTTGAGTGTAGTGCTGACGGAAGAAGAGAAATTCACTAGATGCCTAAGGGAAAACGGACTCAGGGGCCAACATTCCAGCTAGAGGTTTCCTCTACAAATGGCCGATGATGAAAGATGGGCATTCTTTTCTTCCCTCCGTCTCCTTGTCTTGCTTCCTTTCTCTTTCTTTTTTGAACCCAGGGTCTTTGTACTGAGTTACATCCTCAGCTGTTTTCTTATTTTTTAAGAGTCTCACTAAGTTGCCTAGAATGAGCTCAATCTTGCCGTCCTCCTGCCTCAGCCTCCTAGAGCGTTGGGATGACTGATATCACCATTTGGTGCTTGATTGCATTTTAAACGTGGTTAGGAGTTCAGGAGGTAAGTGAAGCCTGTGAAGGTTTGTTGCTGTTGAGGAGAGGAAGGGGGAGCACATCTAGATAACAGAAAGAGAGTTTTGAGCAGGCTATGACAAGCTTTGAACTGAATGGAGAGTTTATGTGAGAAGTAAACTGAAAGGGATTTGGAAATGAAGAGTGCCGTCATCTTGCTGTCAGTGAGTTATCCCTTCTCTTGCCTGATTCAGGTGAACAGCATGAATCAGCACAGTGTGGCTCTGCTAGCAGACCTGAGGTCACCAGACACTGGATAATGCTGGATGGCAACAAGTGTCACAAGCTGACTGCTGGTCACTATCACTGCAGGCCACTTGCTGTCCAGCACGAATCATTGCTGGATCCTGTAGATCAACTCTCCTCGTGCTGGTCTCTGCTGCTGACCTATGGAGCTCTTCAGGGCTAACAACTCTTAGTGTTTATTTTTGTTGTTGCTGTTGTATTTTAGATGAACACTCTGCTCACACTATTCAGAATAATAGTCCTAAATAGATTTATAGGAACTTTGGGTCAAGAGCAGATTTATGGGACCATCAAAGTCTTTATTTTATTAGAGCCTTTATTTTAATAGAGTCTTGCTGCAGCACATCATGCTCATTACACAGTAGGGACTGTGGGAAGTCTGCTTATACATCATCTGCAGGTTTGCAATTGGTCCAAGTCTAGGCTCATGATTGGTTCCAATTCAGGCCTGTTGATTGGTCCAAGCACAGGCCTGTGATAGGTTCAAGTGAGGAATAGGACTCCACATAGCTGCCACTGTACTGACTGATTTAGTGAGGGAGTGATATGACTGTAGCTGTTTGATTGACAGCTGCTTTTTCTCTGGGAAAAATGGCAAGGCTGAAACCAGGGAATTTTCTAGAAGTCTAGCTGAGTTCATCTCCGCTGACTGGGGTTTGGGGAGTCTAGAGCCAGATCTGCCCTTCCCTGATCTTCAGCATGTTAGGATGCACCTCAGTTCTTCAGAGACATGACAGCAGCATGAGAAGTGGCAAGAGGGCATCGCAGCTGACAGTGGAGCTGCACACACATCACCGCTACACAAAGGAGAAGACACCAAGGCCATTTGTTCCAGGCTGCTGTAGAAGGTGTGGTGGAGCCAAAGGAAGCAAAGGGGAAGGACACAACAGCTGCTGCTGGCCTCTCTAGGCCTCCTCCAGTCATGAGAGCAAAAGGAGAGAGGCGCTTCTGCTCCCTTTGCCCCACTGGGAGATCAGAGGAGTTTAGACTGCTTTCCTGGAAGTAAGAAAAGGGATCTGTTTCATACCCAGACAAGTTTTTCTGATGATAAACTCTCTCACTTGTGTATCTGTACAGACATAAAAACAATTTCATGAATTTCCCTGACTCACTATTGAGAAGCTATGGGGACTTAGGTCATTTATCTTTGAAGCTGTCCCTGCAGTATAATAGTGACCACCCAGCCTGCAGCATCTGCGCTGTCTGTGGCCAGAACAGCCTTTTCAGCATCCTTCAGCCGCTCCATCCTCTGACGCTGTGCTCCTCTTCCTGTGCTCGGCAAGTCCAGGAGCCCATTGCGTCTGTCCTGCTCTCAGGCCACCCTTCTCATTCCGCCCACTCTTGCTCCCGCCTCCTTCTCTCCTTTTGCCACTTCCCTCCCTGCCTTTCTCCCTCCTTCCTCTTTCATTCCTTTATTCCTTCTTACCTTCCATTTGTTTTCCTTAGGAAACATTTAACGCAAATTTTCTTTGTATGTGGCAGAGACTATATCAAAAAACACAGTTTCAGTGAAAGACAATGGTGCATTTCTGTCTTAAAAGGCACTCAGCTGGCAAATAGATTACAGCGAATCATTTTAGATTAATAGTGTATATCTGTATGTGTTAGCCTGAACACACACTTCGAAGATAACAATATGTAAAGCAGCAACAAGCGGTGTTTTTTCTTCTGTTGTTGTTGTTGTTGATGTTGTTGCTGTTGTTGATGTATGCCTGTTTTCTTTCTTGTCCTTGGATTTTTGGTTCTTGTGTTTTTTTT